>JAOXNJ010150276.1:0-10932 GCA_028566655.1 Metis holothuriae
CTCTGAGGTGATGACTGCAGAGGGGGAAGACAGTGGTACACAATAATTTAGTTTTTTCATCCTATCTAAACAGGTAGGGGGTTTCCCCACAAGCTGTCGGATTGGGTGGCTAGTCGCCTTGCTTGGTTAATGCTTATGGGCTCGTGGCCTTCCCACTTCTATGTGCCTACACCTAACACAAAATAGAACAGAAAAAAAAGTTATGTATCACCTCTCTGGGTAACCATTCTTCAGCTGCTTTTCAGCTGCTGCTTGGTTGACACAGTCTAGTCAGATGATGCGATTAAATGGGAAGGACTGTTGGTGACAATTTGTTACCTACATGACCCAGAAATGACCCCTCTGTGTGATGTACACTGACCAACCACCCTAGGGCCACTGCCCCAACAAAGTGTTAGCCTGACTGGCAGCTTCGGCCACAGGGGTTGGAGGGTGGCAGGTGAGGGCAAGGAGGTGAGTGGAACACACAGAAGGCAAGTCGAGGGTAAGCCAGTGTTGCAAACCAATAAACTCGCAGTGCAAAAAAACATATGGATCACCTGGAATCAGGAATGAGAGGTGGGTAAAAGAATAGGAAAATGATGTGCCCCCAGTAAGATTCGAACTCACGACCCCTGGTTTACTATACCAGTGCTCTACCACTGAGCTATGGGGGATTCTTACTTTAGTAAATTTTGAATTGAAGTTATTTTTGTTCCCAATCCTTCCCTTGGGAATGAAACGCAATGTCTTTTACCCGCTGCCTAATAAATTGTGCTACAGTCAAACTTGGATTTTGGAAAGATGTTGGTCACAGGCAAGTAGTTCCAAAATCAAAGTTTTTTTTTTCCAAAATCAAAGTTTACTAATAAAAGTACTTGATAAAATACATAGTTTGGTTTGAGGCCCAGTCTATATGATTATTTATGACTTTGGAATATAAACCCAGTGATAATTGTTCCTTTTTGGATGAGAAAATACAAAAAATCCATGTTAAAATAGTTTAAGCCCACATATTCTTCCATCTTTCAACAGCTTGAAGAGCATTTCTAAATCATCAAATGTCAAATGTCTTAGATGTTATTTGTCTTGATGTCTTCTTATTTCTTGCTACTTTTCTTGCCTCTAAAGTTTGCTTTAGCTAATTACTCCAAATGAAAAAATTTTCCAAAATCAAAGTTTTGTTTTCAAAAATTTCAGAAAAAATTCCAAAACTGAAGTAGTTTATTTAGTAAAATATTTACTAGGTATTTAGTAAGAAAATATTTACAAAATGCAAACTCCTATTGGTCTTTGAGTGCCTACATCTTTTCCCATTGCATTAAGGAACTCCTCTGACAAAAGTGCATGCAATGTCTCAATTTAAATGCTTTTGTACAAGCTTAAAACATAATTAAAATACGGATAACATTTCAAACCTTATTTTTTTATTTTGTGTTGCTGTCAAAAATACATTGCCCTCAGTGAGAATTGAACTCACGACCCCTGGTTTACTAGACCAGTGCTCTAACCACTGAGCTATGAGGGCTTCTCCCTAATCCTCTAATAAATAAATATTGTAATTATTGAAAAATGTTAACCCAGAGTCCAAGAGTGTGTATATAGTGCAATAATGCAATCTTCGGTTGTTATTTAAAATGAAAACTGAAATAAAAGAAGAATATCTCGACTCGTCTCCAACAAATCAACATTAACCCTTTCCACCCTCTTTTTTGGGCGTCAGCTGACGCCAGTCAAAAAAAATCTTGGAGGATTCCGAAGTGGTGGATGAAATCAGCTGTTAAAACTTTGAAATAGGAATAATGTACAGTATTTAAAATAAATCATTAAAATAAATTACGGAAAATAGATCTGATGACATTGGCAATAACATCGATTAATAAGTATTATTCTCATCCTTCCCTTCTCTTCTCTTCATTCATATATCATGTCATTATTTTATTTTAATTGAAAAAAATATTTTTTTCCAAAACTGAATTTTCAAACTGATTTTTCAACTCCATTATTTACTTAGACAAGTGCAATATGTAGTTATTGTAGTAAACAGGCAGTACATTACTTCATATTTTGTAAAGATTTCAGAAGATATCTCTTGTCATCCATTAGTAGTGTGGACAAGCAACAATTTGGCCATTTATTTTTGTTGTCTGTTGCCAGCTTCCTGTAGGAAGAGGCACTTTGCTTCAAGTCCTTGCAAGTCAGTGCAACATCAAACAGATAGACGTTGGCCAATTAGAAAGGCCAATCTTGTCATCGACAAAGAACCCAATAAATACACTTTTATGTGATCTTCACTTCTTATTTACTACCATTTTTCTCTTTATGTGCTGATATTTGGAGTTACTCTTTGTGTGCCGCCGTCTGTCATTCCTTGTGTGTGTGGCTTGATGAAGATCTTAAAAGCTTCGGCCCACCAAGTCACGCCCCCCATCAAGGCCCCTTTGCAGCAGGGAAAAAGTTTGACTGGCTACACACAACAAAATCCACCACTACACACACTCTTTATTCCATGATACACTACACAAACATTTTTGTTTACTGCTGTATTTACCATTATATTTACTATTATATTTACTATATTAGTATTTATTATAGTATTTAGTACAGTATTTACTACTATTATTGCTTAAAATGTCTACAAAGTCTTGTGTAGTAAAGCTCTTTTTGTAATGGGCATGAAGTTGTGTGTACACACAATGGGTTTTGGTAGCTACATAAGCATTGGAAGAAGTTGGACAACAGACTTATGTACTGCTACAAGACTTTTGTGTTGACAGCTAGTAGGAACTAACTGCTACTGCTTCTATTACTTCCACTTCTTTAATGTGTTTAATCTCTCTTTCTTTTTCTTTTCCATTCCAAATGTACATGGATTTTGGGCTTTGTAGTGACATGTGTTGAAGGATCTGATAATGGAGTGGATTATATTTTACATAGGCCCCCAATAAATGGGATGGGATGTTTTGTTCGTTTTGGGATGCACTAAGGTAAATTCATATTTGAAATCAACATTATTTGTTATTTATTTGTTTTATTTATTTATTTTACTTTATAAAAACAATTCTTAATTTGAACACTATTTAACAAGGCCATTACTTTAGTAAAAAAATTTCAGTAAATTCATGGCCAATGCAAAAAAGTTCATATAAAAGTCATTTAGTACTAGAACACAATAATATGGAAGTAAGCCCTAAATAAAAGTCATTGCAAAAAATTATTGTGTACCTAATAACTCAAAATATGCACTCAATTTCTCTCTTTTTTTGTACTAATTTTGCAAAATCATGCCCCCCCCCCCAAAAAAAGCCATTTTTTAATTTAGTCACTACTAATAGCATTTAATAGCAGTTTTTATTTATTTCAACTCTTTCTAATCTAAATACATTTAGAAAATGTTCATTTATGTTATTACTGTGACTGGATCCTTTCACCATGATGATGCTCATTACAGCCATTTATGTGTCATCATTCAGCATCTGTCGAAGGTAAGATGAGACATTTACTCTTTTTTTGACTAATAAAAGTACACAGAATGTGTACAAAATGTCAGCTGATGGACCATTAGTCAATTGGGATGATAATAGAGTAGTAATGGAATTTGAGGAGCTACATATATGTTATGGGATGTGGACTCATCCTTTGTAATTGTCTTAGTCTCCAAATTGACGCTTGTCACACTCTAATTTTGCCACATGTGTCCACCAGGCTTTCCCATTTTATTACATACTACATGTATTTTCTACTAATCTTTCTTCATTTTCACTTCTTTCTTTATTTTTACAACTTTCTTCATTTTTACAACTTTCTTTATTATTTCTTATTTCTTTATTATTACATACTTCTTTCTTTATTATTGCTTCTTTCTTTATTATTATTTCTTTTTTCTTTATTATTGCTTCTTTCTTTCTTTATTATTACTTCTTTCTTTACTTTTACTACTTTCTTAAATAATTTTATTGCTTCTCTTTCTGATCAAAAATAGAGTACAAAGAGAACAAAAATTAATTAAAAGTCACTATTTGTCTACAAAATGAAATAAATAAACAAAATTTGTACCTAAGTTCATTAAAAACGAAATAATGCATTAACTATGTCAAATAAACAAATATTCCTCTTTACTTACTTTTTATTTTGTAGTTAGGTACAAAAGAAGCAGTAAGTAAGTAATATTGATTTCGGGATCGCATGTGATGGGTTTGCGTGTCTCCAAAGTCGGTGGACTCAGAAGATGTACAACATAATACACACAACTTATTTGTCCATCTCTCATTATTATTTATTAGCTTTTTATTATATGTTTTATATTACATTGTGTTTATATGACTAATAATAAAGTGACACAATAATAAAGTGTATCAAGAGACACAATCGGATCAGAGACAAAAGTAAGTAAGTAAGTACTTACTACGACTTTCATTTATGTTAGTGCGTGTCAGATAGAAAAGTTGTGGTTAGGCTGTGTTTACTGGGAGTGTGAGCCGATTTTTTGCCGGCTCTCCGATTTCCGGTCCGTCAAAATGACGGAAACTACCTTGTTCCCTTATTTTCACGTGATTGTTGGAGATGTGATGGAATATTCTGGTATTTATTTGAAAGAAAAAGAGACACACATCATTATTGTAGTGAAATTTAAAAATATGTACATAAATAAAGAGCACTACAAACGAAAGGTAAATACAATTAAATAAATAAATTACAAAATTAACCCTGAAAATTTTGGCAAATCCAAAAAAAAAAGTCATAAATATTTTTAACCTAGGTAATTTATACCTGTAATTTTTAAATTGAATTTTATTCTTTTTGCTCTATTAATGTAAGTTACGAAACTAAAAACACAGATTCCATAATTTGACCTCGAAAACACAAATATGTACCCAAAAAAGATAATCACGTCAAATTACGTAGGATGTACCAACAAAACTTGTCGAAATCCTTGCTTACGTAATGACTTTCTTATCATATAATTAAGAATGTAAATCCGGGTTTAATAACATTTTTGTTTGTTTAGATTTAAAAAAGCCGGTTTCATAATATTCTTACCAAAGTTTGTGACATGTTTATCTAAGTTTTTCTAAGTTTTTTAAATTTAATTTTAGAACTTTTTTCTAAAGGAATTGTATAATTGGTTAAAAAATGATCTAATTTTTACACATATTAATTATCAAAAATAAAGAAAATATTACACAGTGCTTGTAGTATGTAAAGTCCATCTGACTTTTTATTAAGTAGTACAATAAGAACACTATTAGTCGACAATATTGTACATTAATTTATTTACATCTTATAATGCACTGAAAAAAAGCAATTGAAATTGTCTTAATACAATAGAATTGAGACACACATTCACAGTGGTTAATGAGCAACATTTCTTTTTCTATTGGCAAGAATTTAAAACGATGAATTTGGGTAGTAAATTCTAATAAATGCACTACTAATACAGAATTACACAGATTTTCAAATAATACATCTTTTCAATAGCACATAATTAATTGTAACTGACACAAGTTTTTTGCTAAATAATTACATGAGAAACATTTAAAAATTGTCAAAATTTGCGTTTAATTAAAACGTAATATGTTCTTCTTACTTATTTATTTAGCTACATTTTATATATTATACTGCATAAAATGGTTAATACGTATGTAAGAGAAATCTGGGAACCCTGAACTGACCTTGATCATAGAAACTCATAATTGCTCTTTAATAATAGGGAGAGTCAAAAATAGGTAGTAGCTAAAAAGCCAAAAAAATCAAAAAAAAAAAAGATAAGAGCCAAATTCAAAGACGTACATTATTTCCTCACTATTAAAACATTGAGTCACATAAGAAGATAATGTAATAATGAGTCACTTTAATCATTTATACTTTTTTAGAAATGACATGGATCATGGAAATCCATCAGGATCAGTTGTCGTGACACGCGATGGACACCTCATCCTCCATACCGTCGTTGTCCACGTTGTTATCCAAATTATCCACGTTGTCCACGTTGTCCACGTTGTCCACGTTGTTGTTGTTGTTGTTGTGGCCCTCCTTGTTGTCGTTATTGGCTGCATTGGCTAATAAGTGCGTGTAATACCGCGTCAAGTACTCCTGCGCGGCCCTGTTGGCGTCTGGCACGGCCACGGCCGCGTTTGCCAACCAGGGGAGGAAGGGGTTGGCGGCCATGTTGGTCTTGTCCTCGTCCTTCTTGTTGTCCGCGTGACTGTCCTCGTCCCTGTTGTCGTCCAAGTCGGTCTTGCCGACCACGCCCAACAGACTGGCCACGTCGAACTTGCGTCGCGACGTCGACGTGGTCGACGTGGTCGTGGCCGACGTGGTCGTGGCCGCCGCCAAGTTCCGGGCCGCAATCAACGGCCAGCAGGCCAAAAGCGGACTTTGTTGTTGTTGTGTTGGAAAATTGAAGAATGGGGGCGGTGGCGGACTGGGAGAATCGTCTTCCTCCACATGATGTCCGTTATGACGTCGGACCTTCCTCTGGGCTCGACGTCGTCTAAAATCGCCACGTCTGAAATCGTCGATGCAGGCCGGATGAATTGCCCAGAAATTGCCCTTGCCATTGGCGGCTCGACCGGCCTTGATGAAACATTCGTTCAAACTCAGGTTGTGACGGATGGAATTGCGCCAGCCAGGTCCTCTGTGTCGGAAGTAGGGGAAATGGTCCAAAATATACTGATAAATGTCGGCCAAAACCAGTCTCTGCTCCAGTCCGGAGCTCAAAATTGCCATGGCGATTAGGCCGATGTAAGAGTGTTGCGGCTTCGGTTCGTCCAGACAGGCCGGGCCGATCCGGAAGAGACGCGGGTCAAATTTCGAGCTGAAATAAGGATGCGCCAATAAATCGCCCGTGAAATTTGGCGGCGGCGGCACCAACGCCGAATTTGCGGCACTGAAATTATTCACGGCGTTATTAGAGGTTGTGACTGCACTTCTAGAGGTGTTATTAGAAGTGCTTAAACTAGGCAAAGTCGGTCTGGGCTGCTGCAATTGCTGTTGTTGCAGATTGAGCATCCGCATTCTGTCGTGTGCCAAGGCGATTGTGTAGAGGTGACTGCGAATGTTGGTGTTGTTGAAGGGGTTTGGAGCACTTAGGTGCGGATTGTTCAGGTGATTGTGTTGAAGTCGACTTAACAAGAGAGCAGCGTTGTTCTGAGTCAAGTCCAGGGGCGGTGTCTTGTTTTCCATCCTAAAGATTCACTGGTTGCTGCCAGAGTGATTGCTCAAAACCAACGAAAACGCCAGTTCAAACCAACCGAGACCAAGGGGGAGGAGCTAGGGTCGTTCACACGGACGACTGACGGATCGGCGCGCCGTCATTCGCCGGCAAAATGACGGATCGCGACGGACGCCAACAAAGAAACTTCCTTCCTCCCTCATCACATTGCAGTTTTCCGGCTAACTTACCATTTTGCGTCTAAAACTTACCTACGCATAAATTTTGCTGGCACACATTTACTTACATGAAACAAATTATATTACTAGTGTTGCCATTTTTTTGCATTTTTTACTTGAACTTTTACTATTGCTTTTGTTCTGCTTTGCTTCTTTTTTCTCTTCTTCCACTATTACTACTACTACTGTAGGTATATATCTTTACCCTTGCATTTCTTTGGAATAAAATAGTTAATACAAAAAATTGATAAAAAAGTGCACTGAAAACGTTTTAATACATATAAGATTATTGCTCCAAAATTTAAAATGTATAATAAATTACTATTAAATTAAATAAACAAGTATTTTGCTTAATTCTTTCCCAAATATGCATATGTATTTTCTCCTCTATTTGGAAAAAACTCGTTTTTTTTGACTTGTACGTATAAAGATAGTTCAAGAATTGAATTCGTATGAGACAATCACTGTAGACACAAAATTCTGATTGCGGTCAGGGCCAATTTGACATTTTTCTCTCTCTTTCTTATCTCGTCCTGCACTAAAAACACTTTGTGATTACGTAACATTTTCTAAGGAGTTTGAGGTCTAAAGCGATTGATTATTAATGCTTCTGGAATGTTCAACCTTGATTTTGGGTTTCACGGTTAATAAGCGTTGATTTCTTTCAGATTTGGCAACAATTATGACTGATCATAATTAAAAAAAGATAAACATTATATTCAAAGTAAGAATTTGTTAAAAATTATGTAGAATTTTTGTGTAGCGTATGTATTACTTTGTTTTGTTTAATAGACTTTTATTTTTTAAAAAATCCTGAATACTATAAATAAATTTAGAAATTACGTAATTGACGAATTTAAGAACATTTTTGGGATTTTTGGGTTAGCCTGATGTATGCAGAACCTAAAACGTTCTTAAAATTGTTAAATTGACAAACTCAAAAAAGAACTAAAAAGTCTTGGTAATTTCTCATACTCGTAGTTCCATTCTTATCAAGGTTATTGATTGAACATCATCAATAAAGTGTATTTACTGCACTAATAAAAAAAATTAAAAAAAGAGATTTTTGGGTCATTCTGGCCATTTTAGCAGTAATAAAGTCGAAAGATAAGAGTTTATTAAATATTACAATAATAATGTTCGTTCTGAACGTTCTCTCAAATCATCGATGGAAGGTTCTGGAAAGTTGCGTCATTATTGTCGGAGAAAAACGTTGTCTTAAACAGTAAATGTTATAAACGTAGAACTTCTGTTGACTTTTACATAAACCGATTTTTTTTCTAATGTCAGCATGAGATAAATATTACTTTTATTTTTGGGGAAAAAAAAACATTTTTTTTAAAAGTTAAGAGCTTTTGATATTGACATGTCAATACGGATTGATCATGGTCCATCAACAGCCAGCTAGGAAGCCATCACAGTCAGCCCAATCTCGTCTCGTTAACCATTGTTGTCGCCTACAAAGTAGTAGTAATGTAGTATGTAATAGTAGTCATAAATAATCTAGTAGTAGTTGTAGTAGTAGTAAATACTATAGTAATAAAAGTAGG
This sequence comes from Metis holothuriae, assembly GCA_028566655.1. Classification (NCBI taxonomy): domain Eukaryota; kingdom Metazoa; phylum Arthropoda; class Copepoda; order Harpacticoida; family Metidae; genus Metis; species Metis holothuriae. Next base: position 8,922 of record JAOXNJ010150276.1, read on the forward strand.
AAATAAAATGGTAGTAGAAGTAGTAAATAAAATAATATGAGTAGTAGTAATAAGAAGTAGTAAGTAGTAGAAGTAGTAGTAATCAAGTAAATTAACTGTAGTAATAGTACTAAGAGAAGAAGTAAATAAAATAGTAGTAAAAGTTGTAAATAAAATGATATAAGTAGTAATAATAAAAAGTAGTAGAAGTAGTAAATAAAAAAATATGAGTAGTAGTAATAAGAAGTAGTAAGTAGTAGAAGTAGTAGTAATCAAGTAAATTAAAGGTAGTAGTAGTAGTATTAAAAAGTAGTAAGTAGGTATAAGTAGAAGTAATAAAAAGTAGCAGTAATCAAGTAAATAATAAAGTATTAGTTAGTGAATAAGTAAGTGATGTATATTGTAGGTAGAGCAAAAAAAGTGCTTGCTCAACGAGTGGATGAGTCGTTTGTTAAGGTATGATTGAAGCAGTCACCTCGCTTGGATGAACGCACCAATGGATTCAGGGATGCGCTTCCTAACAGTAGTCACAACAAATAATGTACAAATGTTGAGTAGTAGATGTAGATTTTAGTCGTTGATTTTACTACTAGATTTAGCAGTAGTCGCAGATTCAGTAGTCGTAGAGCCAGTAGTCGCAGATTTACTGCTTGTCTGTAGTGTCAGTCTCACCTCGCCTATTGTGACGACGCCCTGTCATTCTTATTCATTTTAGTGAGTTAAGTGCTTATTTACTTGTATACTGCATGGTTTAGCTTATTTAGGGGTTTAGCACTTAGTGTAGGAGAAGTAGTAGACTGGTAGAAGAAGAAGAAGTAATAGAAGTAGTAGTAGTAGCTATGAAGTGGTGGTACTACGAGTAGTAGAAATAGAAGTAGAAGCAGTAGTAGGAGTAGTAGAAATAGAAGTATTAATAATAAAGTACAGTAGGAGTAGAAATAGGTAGAAGTAGTAGTAGTAGTAGTAATGAAGTGGTGGTACTAAGAGTAGTAGAAATAGAAGCAGTAGTAGTAGTAGTAATGAAGTAGTAGTACTAAGAGTAGTAGAAATAGAAGCAGTAGTAGTAGTAGTAGTAATGAAGTAGTAGTACTAAGAGTAACAGAAATAGAAGTAGTAATAATAAAGTACAGTAGGAGTAGTAATAGAAGTAGTAGTAATAAAGTAGTTGTAGAAGTAGTAGTCTAAGAGTAGTAGAAATAGAAGTAGAAGCAGTAGTAGGAGTAGTAGAAATAGAATTAATAATAAAAGAGTACAGTAGGAGTAGTAATAGAAGTAGTAGAAGTAGTAGTAGTAGTAGTAGATGTAGATGCTTTGGCATTGTTAGTCGTTCCAAAGTTGTGTTCGTTGAAAGGTGAAGAAGACTTTGCTTTTTTCTGTCTGTCTGTGTGTCTGTGTGTCTGTGCGAAACTTTTTCGCTCGGTCGAGCTCGAATCGGTAATGGAGTCGTCATTTCACGAGTGGCTGAACAACGCCACAATGCCCAACGACAATAACAACAATAACAACAAATTGTGCTTTAACAACAACACACTACTTTAACTTCTATTTTATTTGACTACTGTCATTATAATCATTGCAGTGAATATAGGTACAGTAGTCGTTATGATCATTGCAGTGAGTACAGTCAGTACAATGACTTTAGCCAGTACAATCAGTACAATGACTTTAGTCAGTACAGTGAGTTTACAATCATCCTTTTTGAAAGTAGCATCTACGTACTATACTAAAAAGTCAAAAAAAAGACAATTTTTGATTAGATTTCTCATTAATTCCTGTATGAAATATGTCTCATCAATGAAGAATTTTTGACGTTCACATAATGAATATGAGTCACATTCATCATTAGTGCAAACAAATCTCATAAAATTTCGTTCCACGTCCTCTCAACTGTTATCGTTGATTTGCGTCATCAACCTTCATTTCACGACGTCAATCCATCATAATTCCATTTACTTAGAGTTAGCGACACCATAAGCGACCTCAAAAATTGTGTAGGACATCATGGCCGATCGCGACTATACAAAATTTTCCT
>JAOXNJ010150387.1:0-10925 GCA_028566655.1 Metis holothuriae
TACCAGTCGGGCGTGTACACGATGAGCGTGGTGCTCTACGAGGAGGCGGGCTTGTTCAGGCCGCAGTTGGACTCGGCATCCATTGAGTTCCGCATCACCAAGAACCTCAATGGCCGCATGATCGTGGACAAGGAGAGCAACTTCTCCAGGAAGTACGTCAGCAGCAACGAGACGACGTCGTTCAAGGTCCTGTTGGACGACAACCCCGACTTCCTGAGGAAGTACGACCTCAGCTACTTCTGGTTCGTCAACGACACCAACTACGGCCAGACGGTGAACAACGTGTTCGAGATGCAGTTCCACGAGACCGGCCACGTCTCCATCGAGGCCACCATCGTGGCCAGAAGAGACGATTACAATGATACTACATCTACTAATGATCTGAATACATCAACAGCCTCCTCTAAATTTGGCATTTTTCGAAGAGCCCTCTTTGTCCAGCATCCCATCAATAAGTTGTTGGTCTCGGGCGACACTTGGCTCAAAAACGGCCAACTGTTGCAATTGGGCATCAGCTGCGACGGATCCGGACCCTGGAACTACTGCTGGCGCATTCTGGACGCCAACTACAACATCACCGGCAACGAGACTTGCCCCACGCCCTTCACCATGAGAGACAAGTGCTCTTTTCCCCTGGTCTGGTACTTCAGACACAATGGCACGGCCAACGTGTTGGTGATTGTCAACAATGGCGTCTCTATTCAGCGCCAATTGGTGCATGTGCACTTCTACAAGGTGAACGAGCACTTGCCGGCCACTCTGATCATGATTCCCTTGATAAGCGGCTTGGCCGCCATCATCGCCGTGGCCTCGGGCATCTTCATGTTCATGAGCTTCAAGCGGAATCTGAGCATCGAGACGGCCGACTTCGACTTCGGGCTGCCCAACGAGGACGAGCAACTCGAGTTCAAGACCTTCTGGGAGAGACTCAGGGACTCCATGTTAAGTGCTGTTTACACTTCAATCGACACGGTTTCCAGCAATCCCAGGCCCAACGAGGCCGCATACGGAAGCATCTCTTGAACTCGTAATGGGACAGGCAGTAATGAGAACCATGCTGCTGCTATTTCAGGGCATTGATAAACAGTCTTTTCAATTAAGATTATGTTACCTGAGTTAAAAAAGAAGTAAAAAAGAGATGTGACCGAATCATGGTTGCTTTTGGCTCTTTTTCCTAATATATGTACTCGTATGTGCATTGATCACGATCCATGATTAGTTGATTACCACTGCTATCATTGTAATGCAGAATTTCAAGCTTTAGTCCACTTTACGCTTATTCTGTGTGCTTTTTTCCTCGGTATTTAAGTAAATTGAGTAATGCAAACTCATTTTTTTTCTTCTGCCCCTCATTGCCAGATCCTATTTCATTATTGCTTTGAGAGTGATATTATTGCTACTTTTGTCATCTCAAATGGGTTAACCAAGTTCTCATCAATCGTGCACCTTGTTATGTCATCATTTCGAGTCAGACCGCCAATTAAACGCCTACCTAAACAAGAATAAATTAGCCACCAACATTGAAAGTTCCTTTTCCCGATCATTGATTGAATCATTGAGCTGAATACTGGTTGATCCCCAGATAATGTATTTATGTAATTACTTGCTTCCACGATTGACAACAGAGGTGAAGAAGTGGTAATGTTTGACGTGACCGAGCGAATTGATAAGAGGTGATCGAGAATGTTGGTTCTGGGTTTGCTTACACACACACAATGACACGGATCGATCCACCTAGTACAGAACATCATTTGTCCAACAAGAAGTGGTTAGTATGTGCATCACGTAGTAGTTCTTCGTCAAACACTTGCTCCTTCACTGTTACATCCGAAGAGTTGCACAATGCCCATTCACTCTTTCTTTCTGCTCAATTTTTCGTTTCTGCGAGCTTTTTTGCGTTGATTTTGCTCAGTATGAATGTATGTTTTAGCAAATGCGAGTTTAGACAATGGCGCAGCACCTGCAGTAGCGCTGTCTGGCGCCGCCCACGGACGGCGGCGGCGTCACGGGCGCGAAGTAGGCGTGGACTCGAATATTGGGCAAATGCGTCCGCAGTCGTCTGATCCCGGCCCTGGTGATCAGCTGACAGTCGTAGAGCTCGATGCGCTGCAGGTTGTGGCAGGAGACGAGGTGGTCGAGGGACGCGTCCGTGATCAGCGGCAAGTTGTCCAGCTCCAACACGGTGAGGTGCTCGGAGGCGCAGGCGGCCGTGCCCAACTGGCGGATGCCGTCGTCGGTGATGAGCTCGCAGTGCGACAGGCTCAGAAACTCCAATCTGGGACAATGAAGAGCCAAAACCGTCAGTGTGCTGTCACTGATGGCAGTGCACTCCTCCAAATCCATTCGCTCCAAGTAAACGCAATGCTTGGCCAGGGCCTGGAAACCTGTGTCAGAGAACATATTCACTCCAGAGCATTCCAGCGTCCTCAGATTCTGACAATTGTTCGCCAGGGCCAGAAGCGTGGCGTCGGTGAGACGACTGCAATTGGAGATGCACAGATACTCCAACAAAGTGCATTTTTCAGCCAATCTGACCATCCCCTCGTCCTGCACATTGGTGCAACCCTGTAAGGTGATTCTCCGCAGATTGTGGCCGCAGCCCTGGGCCAGGTGGATGAGTCCCTCGTCGCCGATCTGCACGCATCCCTTGGCCACGAAACTTCGCAATTTTCTGCAACCCTCGCTCAGGTGTCGCACGCCGCTGCTGGTCACCATGTCGCACCAGGATATGTCCAAGTTCAGCAGCGACTCGCACCCCTTGGCCAGCGCCATCAAGGAGAGGTCGGTGATGGAGGCGCAGCTGCTCAAGTCGAGGAATTGCAATTTGTGACAGTGCATGGCCAGACTTTGCGAGGTGCGATCACTGATTTTCTTGCAATATTTCAAATTCAGCGCCTCGATGTTGTTGCAATGTTGCGCAAATATGGCCAGGGCATTGTCGTCCACCTGCTGACAGCCGCGCAGACTCAGCTTGCGCAGGAAACCGCCGCAACGACGCGCTATGTTCTCCACAACGATGCCCTCGATATCCGTCTGGAAATAACACGTTTATTATACAGGTTTTTTTCGAAAATGTGCCGAATTTTTCAAAAATGGGGCCTTCATTGTCGAAAAAAGGACCTGGAAATCGAAGAGATCCACTCGTTGCCAATTGGAGCCGTCCAACGCGAGCACGTTCCAGGTCCTGGAGACTTGGGCGCATCGACAGAGCGAGACGACGTCGAGGTGCGAGAAGACTCGCAACAGCAGTTCTTTGGGCAGAACGCGGTTGATGATGGCCTCCTCGTTGGCAATCGTCTTGGCGTGATTGAGCCAGCCGTTGTTGGCGTTGCCGTTGTTGCTCTTGCCGTTGGCGCGGTGCGCGTGGCGCGGCGAGCCCGAGCTCAACGGCGACTTCGTCAGCCGCTTCATGGCGTCAGACTGAACACATCTGGGTCAACCCCAACTTCTTGTCGACGCCAACCCAAAGTCTACAAGAAGAAAGGCACATTACTTACAATCCTACTATATACAGTGAGAATGGGGCAAAAAGTGGATATGGATGTGAGGTGAGGGGGACTAACTGAGCACCCCCTTGGTGGTGACCTCTTTCCTGGGGCGAAAGGAAGACAAGAAGTTGCATGCTTTTATACCAAGACTGTATTAAATGCATTCATACTTACAGAGTTTTGTAACATATAAGTTTTTAGGGGAGGAGAAATGTCTTTTTTGGAGCAGTTTTGAGGGAGGAAATTGGAGGTTTTTTTTGGCTTTGAGACTACTTTTTTGTTGGGCTTGAACATTACTTGAGTTCTAGGTAACTGCTCTCCTTCCATAAAGACCTCAAGCAAAACTGAAGATTCTTTTTGAACATGGATAATAGAAGCAACAATCGATGATCGATTAATGAGGGATAATGTTTGAGTCCTGACCAATTGTTGTGTGTGACAAGTGAATGGATGGAATGATGGTGCTTTGTTTGACACTGTTCAATCTCTCCCTTTTTTTGTTTGACGTCAAACAGGGATCGAGCTTACTTCGTCTTTCTTCGACAGACGGCGAGGCCCGAACAGCTGCCAGTCAGCTGCCAAAAAAGTAGAGGTGGATCGAGCCCCAATTCGGAGACGAAGAATCGGGTCGACTCATCCCTAATTCCCTGCTTTCAATAAAACTCAGATACCAAATGGAATTTGGGTCCATTTTCTGGACAAGTATATGTACTAAATGAATGTTTCATTTTGTTTGTGACCTTGATTGCAAGACTTAAAGGCTGGTTTTGAGTGCCATTTCTACTATTCAGGCCTCATCAATTAATCATTGCTTTTGGGGACAACTCTGAAATATTCATAAGTTTGCTTCTAACCACATAAACAACTGGCTCTAGCTCTTAATGAAGGTATGTGCAACAAGGGACCCACACTCAAATTGTTTGTGGTCAATGCAATTTGGCTTTGATGTCAATTCAAGGGCAAATGTGAAAACAGTTGTGGTTGTTAGAGATAAATTTGGAAATCAAATCACTAGCTGGCATTAATGAATATCTTCAGCTCTCTATGATTAAAAATAACTCTCGAAATTCGTGGTTTAAGAGGTAATTGACAACAATGAAGCCCAGTAATAGCAGTTATTAATGAGTCATCAACTTCATCCCTCTCCTACTTTCTTCAATCAAATTTAGCTTTGGAACAAAATGCAAAAAAACATATTGGTGAATTACAATAATTGTTTAAGTCAAGTTTAAGTTCTTGTAAGTGGATTTTTCAGTTCGAGTCAGAGGTTCGGGTCGGCTCGATCCACCCCTACAAGTAGCAGGCCGATGTTCAGGCCGGCGTCACGTCTGCCTGCTCAGTCTCATCAGCTGTTGACAGCTGTCAAAACAGCTGTTGTGAGCAAGTGGCATTTGCTGGCAGCTGGACAGGTCTCTTTATTTGCTTCTCCAGGAACAAAGAAAGGGACTTCCAAAAGAGTTCATCCTAATCTATATTGAACAACAATATCCTAATGGAGACAAAAGATGGATCTTATTAACTCAACACTAAGTATACTTAGTATACAAATTGTTTATGGAGAATACATTATTATTGATGGAGAAAGAGCTAGCTATAGAGCTCCCCTTGATTGCTATGGTGTGCCCTGGAGATTTCCTTGTCCCAAGGGAAAGCTGTTAGTTGGAACCACTCGATGAATTATGGACTTGCATAATTTAAAAAGGACTAAAATCTGGCTGTGATTGAGAAAGCTGCCATATGTTTGAAATCAAAGCTTGCAACTTCATGCTGCTTTATTGCCTTTTTGCTCTTCTTCCTTTATGCACTCCATATTGGAAGAAAAGTCAACTATTTCCTTTATCTTGGTTATTCTCTTATCTACCAGAAGCAGGCCTTACATTACCTACACCATAAACACTGACTATTGCCCGCAAATTGCTTTCTTCATGGCCAAAGTGCCACACCCATGGGGGCAGCATTTATGAAGAGCATTAGGAAGGTGACAGTCTCGACATTATTCTTCATTCCCTCGTAAAATGCATATTGAGCATTTATGTATATCTTCCCAGAAGAAGAAAGGAAATACACGGAACATTTGCTTCTTTTTTTAACATAACCTTTCATTTATGTAAGGGTGAGACGAGTCAAATTAATCACTTAATCGATCTCGCATAATATGGTAACACATATCATATCTCCTTGACCCATAAACACTATATACTGTATATAGAAGTGACAGCATGAAAGGAATTTGACACATACTGTAGTACATAATTTTACGAAAAAAATAAAGTACTTAGATATGTACCTTAATATAATAATACACTTTCTTTTTCAAATTTCAACTTTTTTCAAGACAACCAGCAACATAAATAGGTAAATTCTTTTTAAAATACATTTAGCGCCAAATCGTCAAGTTCCTCTTCAAATGCGGGCAGAGCCAACTCGTTGCTGACTGTGGGCGGTCAGGCGCACAGAGGAGTTGTCACTGGAACACAATCAATCAATACAAATGCAATCAATACAATGCAATCAATCAATGCAATGCAATGCAATCAATCAATCAATTAATTACCTGGCCCAATTTCCCTTGAATGCTCGTTCTGCCCCCGGTCTCCCTCTGCTCCTGTTGACCCTGAGTCCGTTCTGGTTGACCTCCACGGTGTTGTTGTTGCTCACCATCATGTTCTTGTTCGCCTTCCTCGACCACTTGAGGAACGAGTCCGAGAAGCTCTCGCGAAAGCTCCGACTCATGAAGCCGTAGATGACCGGATTCAACGCACTGTAGAACCATTAAGCAATTATACATCCACTCTTTTACTTATCTTCATCACATGTACCGTGGATCATCCATTAAGCAAGTTAGCTACATGCTTAATAAACACAATGAATGCAGTAAACAACTTTTTGGTTAAGGTGAAGTTTTGGGGCGAGATAGGTAAGTGCTGTCTCTTTTTCCCACTACTTTTCCCAGAGGAGCGAATATCAGTGTCGAGATTAAAGCTTTCTGTGAAATTGCTCGCCCAGCTCTCAAAGTGAGAGCACACACTCCAATTAAGCTAATAGACAGACGCTCATCATTTAATACACAATGCCTTTCAGTTTATAAGAGTGTACTTTCCACTTGTGTAGGTACTAAGGCAAATTCTGAAAAGCTTTCATGTGATTTAGGGCGCCGGAACTGCATCAAAGCTCGAGTTCAATCTGCCCAAATTTTCTCCTCCAACCCGAATCACTTAGCTCAAATATGTAGATTTTCTTTCGTACCAAAAATACGAAAATGTCCTCTATTCCCTCTCAAATTTCGATTTAAGTGAAAAAAATAAACCTGTTAAGATAGGCCATAAGGATGAAGAGTGTTTTGAGGTGCTTGGGCAGGCCCTGCAGCTGCACGTTGACCACGTGGAAGGCCTGGAGCACGTTGAAGATGAGGAAGGGCGACCAGCAGACCACGAACAAGACAATGATCACCACCAACATTCGGATGACACTGCGAAACCGACTCAAACTCTCATCCTTACTGTCCACCGACCCGTTGTCCCCGGTACTGTCTTCATTGCTGCTTTTAGAGCCATTTTTCACTAAGGGAGCCAGTTCCAAATCTTCTCGGATGCCTTGTTCCAATTCTTTTGGCTTTTTCCCCGCATCTCTGGGAGCCCTGATGTGGTTGGGGCCGATGGCGACGCTCTCCGTGTCGAGGCTGGGCTCGGTGCGGGCCTCGAGGTCGAAGTTGAGCGTGATGCGGCGCGAGCGCGTCGGCTCCAGACGCGGCGGCAGACGTCGAGTCGACCTGGCGCATCGTCTGTCAAAGACGAGAGTCGTTGTCATATTTGTCCATAATTGATGACTTCTAAGTCGCATTTGGGACCAGAAATCTATACTTAAAAATACATTTTCACTAGGGTTTTTAGTGAAAAAAGGTGCCGGAAAAGAAAATACTATTGCTATAAGGTCACATGGTATACCATAGGTAGTGTAAGACATCTTAGCTAAATTTCTCACGTCAATACATGTGGTGATTGCTTTGTTGCGTGATCGGACATTATTGAACTTCCATTACTGCAGGACAATGTGGGGTAACAGCAATTGTTCACTATTGCTGTTCTACACACAATATTGGACTTTTTCTCTTAATTAATATTATTTACGGTGCATTCTTCACTTATGTTAATTAACGCCAAATGATGTAAGGGCATTACTGCTTTCGTATCATTCGAGCAAATTTGATCATTCTTGAAGTCTTTTATCATCAATAGCTAAATTACGTGAAGCAATGAACGACTTGAAAAGCATTCACTCAAACCTAATCTTGTTATGCAGGTACATACGTTCCCCAAAGTTCAAGTTTTGCATGATTGGGCCTTTATGGGCTCCCTTGACGTTGCCAATTGTTTTGCAATATGAGCTGATTTGTGCACATTATGAACTATGAAGTAAAGCGTACATGTGTACTACATTAACAGGTGAATTGAGTTGTTTAAAATGTGCTACAGTTGATCACCTAATGGTGTTGTTGCTGTGGGGGTGGAAGTAGGCCCTGTCGTGGATGCACCTGTAGATCTCCTTGCCGATGGCCAAGTGGGCCACGGCCATCAAGGAGCCGGGCAGCACGAGGATGAGCACGAGGAAGTACAGCTCCAGCAGCCGCCACGACAACGGCCGGTCCGGGTCCGGCACGCACCAGAACGCCTTCTCGAACAATCCCACCTCCAAATGAGTCTACAATAAATATCCTCCATCAATTATTACCAATTAATTAAAGCAATTAATTAGACTAATTAATGACCTGCACAAAGAGAATGGGCGAAGCAAGAACGATGGATAGGCTCCAAACAGCGGCCACCACGCGCATCGCCTTGCTCACCGTGCACACCGATTTGGCTCGGATGGGACGCACTATTGCGTAACACCTAATGAAGCAGTATAATAATGATTAATTAAGGCACTTTTTTACGTACATCATTTTTGTTTAATTTAAACTCAAAACTTCTTTAATGTTTATTGCTCGTATGTGGAGCCAAATGGAATTTTTCACTTTATTACCCGGTTTGGCGCCTCTTCACATAATACCATTTGTTTCCATTTGTTTTACCATTTGTTTCAATTTCCTGCACTACCTACAACCCCTTTATTGCTTCCTCCTCTTCTCTGCCACTTTTCTCCTTTTTCTCCTTTCTTTTTTTTGTGGCCACCATAAAAACTTCCGTTGAATTGGGTGGAATTCGGACTGTAATCGAATTTGAACCACAATGAAGCTCTGGCTGTCGCCACAAAGGAGATAAAGGAACTTGGTCTGTTTTCGTGACTGGAATTATTCCACAAACACCATTTGTTAGCACTAAGAAGTGCTTTCTAATGTCAACAAGTAGGAATTTTGGCAATTTGCTTCAATGGAATTCTTTAACAAACTACTTAAGAGTTACTTCACTAAACAAATTAGGTAGTATGAATAAATAATTCCTTTTTATTATGGACATTTCCTTCTGCTTTGCTCAAAAATTTCATTAAATTGCCCAAGTTATCGAACATCATGTTTGCCTATTGTCTTCCAATATCCGTTTTTGTCTAGTGGACGTAAAGGATGCTGCGTATTACGTACTGCATTACAATTATGTCACTAATAAAATATGTTTAAGTGACATTTGTAAAAAATATGTAGGATTTTTGGAAGAATTGGTGAAGTTATTGTTATTGTTTGTTTACCTTTCGAGACTCATGACGGTGAGGTTGAGCACGGAGGCGACGGCCGACACGCTCTGGCAGTAGTGGACGAACTTGCAGAGGAAGGCGCCCATTGTCCACGAGAAAGAGAAGATTTCCACCAACTAATCAATAGTAAAACATTTCTAAAAAGCTCTAAAAAAAGAGATGATTTCTATCATTTTTATGACTTTTGATTAAAGAAAAGCTCTCAATCAAGAGAAACACTGCATTCTGCTGTACCTGTTTTAAGAATGTGTACTAAGAATATGAACAAAAAGGCATCTAAAAATTGTGCAGTGACCCAGATTTCTGAAAGTTTGCACATCATTCGTCTAGATGAGTGAACAAGGCAAATACGTAAGCATCAATCAATCAATGATTTCATCAAATTCAATCAATATGCTATTCCATAAGACTTTTTATGGCAAAAGTCAAAGTTTGAGAGTTGATCTTCGGGATTGCGACTAATGGACGCTGAAAAAGTTTGCCAATGCATCAAATGCTTCGCAGGGAGCAAACTTCGCTCGCTTCAAAAGAGCTAATAAAAAATTTCAAACAAAAACTATTATACGTAGTGGTAGGCCTAAAAGTATTTTTAATAGAACAAAAAAATGGAGACAAAGGCCATAACATGAATAAAAGTGTACCTTCTGAGCCAAATATACTTACTTCAGAAACATAAGCACTGCAGAAGTTAAGTCATAATTCTTAATTGTATAGTAATTTAGAGATACTCATACACATTATTCATGCATAAACTGTACAAATAAAAGTGTTTAATGAATTGTAGAAAAGACGAGTAAATTACTTTGACGGGGATGCAGACGATGCAGAGGAGGAGGTCGGCGACAGCGAGGCTGGCGAGGAAGACGTTGGTGGGCGTGCGCATGTTGCGGCCGCAGCCGATGGTGGCCACAATCAACACGTTGCCCACCAAACCCAGCATCAGCGTCAACCTAATCAATCAATCAATCAATCAATCAATCAATCAATCGTTGTGATTGATATGATATACGAGTAGACGATGAGAGGCGGGAGGAGCTGGTCCCAGTAGAAGACGTGATAGGTCTTGTCGGGGTCCCAGGTGTGCTCGCACATGTTGTACAGCCTCTGCAACAACATCTCGTCCGACGTGTTGAGCAGCTCGATGTGCTCCATCCTGAGGCTGCAGTCGGAGGCCACGGCCTCCAACACCGACAAGTTGGCCATCGTGACTGCTCTCTCAACCGGTCTGACACCCGAAAAAACCCAACCAACGCAGAGAGAGCAGAGAGCAAATGCCACTATGCTCACTATAAGCAATAGCTCTAATAAATACCTATCTAGGACCTACCTACGTATATTGTTGGAAGGAAGGATGTGTTGCTTTTATTGCTGGGCAAATAAGTTTGTTATAGGGGTAAGTACTACACATTTGCATATTCCATCGATCCCCTTTGATCTCGATTCATGCAGTCAACATTTGCACATGTACTTTATTAGGGACTGTTAACAATTTGTGTACAGACTTGTTACATGAATGTTTAATTTAGTAGAGAGCATTGCATAAGTTGCGTGCGACTCCCTGGTGGCGAAGGTCTCCTCCATGGAGAACACCTTGGACACCAAGGAGTGTGACTTGCGCAACGCCTGCTACGGGTCCATGGTGGGTCTGAGGTGTCTCTGGGGATTGGGCTTATAAAGAAGCTCTTGTTGCACTGGCTTTGAAAGATCAAGATGGATTGGGAGGCCAAGTCAGTCTCAACACACAAAATA
>JAOXNJ010150609.1:0-10921 GCA_028566655.1 Metis holothuriae
ATGTACCTACTACGTAATGTGGGCGAAAGTTGCATGGTTCAGCAGAGTTTGGACCAAGTCGGCAATCTGGACGCTTAGCCCATTTTTTCTGCTTACGTCTGTCTGCTCCCACAACGTAATGGCGGCACTACAGCAGCTTTAAAACAAATGTTACTCATTCCTACATAAGAGTAGTACTGTAGTACTACAGGGTCGTGCAGATAAATTGTCGCTTTCTCAATTCCTTCACTTGTTCCCCTTGAGTAGAAAAATAATGACTTTGGTGCTGTAAATGGGATCACTAGCTAATGTTTTGTTGTACATGACTTTTACATGAGGCATCTCTATCATGTTGAAAAGTTATTTTGAAAAAGGCGACAATTTATCTGCACGGCCCTGTACTACTTCACATTCTAGTAGTACTGTAGTACTTAGTACTTACTATGTAGATGCTTAAGTACTATGTGTAAAAAAGTCTCTTTTTGGCTGTCTTTGGCACTTGGGGAGACGAAAAAGACATTCTGGTTGTTATAATGCCCCTCAAGGAGTACTACATAGTGCATATGTAGTACTAAAATGAGTTAAATGTTGAGAGGTAAGTACTATAGTAGTAGTAATGAAAGTGGAGCTAGCAATGGAAGTACAAAAAAGGAAGTACGTATGTAGTGGTGAATGAAGTACAAAGGGATACAGTAGTACATATAAAGGGAAAAAGTAATAAAAATAATGCTACCTAGCTTTAGAGAAGAATAAATGTTATTTGGCAATTTATATATATGTACTAGAGAACCATCTTAGAAATCTTATTTGATGCAATGTTCCAGAACATTCTGTCTATATTGTATAGAACGAAATTTTGTTGGTCGTGAAGAGACGACAACGACGATAACAGCTAGCCAGGGATTAGAAAGCGCATTCTTCCACATTTCATACTTAGCCATTACATAATACAAAGTAGGTACATGAAAGTAAAGAAGAGAAGGAACTAAACAATAATAAACTAAATGGGTAATACGTAGATACTACTTACATTTAGATCGTTTTGACTCGAGACAAAAAATGGAGTCGCCAGCTCCAATTGGCCGCTTATTATGAACCATAAAGAAAAAGTGGGCAAGAAAGAAAATAGGGGGATGGGAGATCAAACAATTTTGGAGTGGATTTAGGCCAATTTGATTGCGAAACATTGCGAAAAAAATGCGAGAAACATTGCGAAAAAAAAGTAGCAAAAAGTCGCAAAAAAGACATGTACCTACATATTTCTTATATTAGTAATGGATTAACAAGTAACGTGGTAAATAAAGTAGCAAGTAATGTAGCCTTTGGTCAGCTCACTTATTGACATGTTGTGCCCACTTTTTATTAGAGCTGAAAGTACAAAAGAGTTCTTTAGAAGTAAGTACACGTATAATGGAGAGAAGAAAGTGTTATTACATAAGTGTGTCAATATGAAGTGAGTGTCGCGTGAGAGAGAGTGGCTGGCCACAGATGCTGGCCGCAGCAGACTTCTCTCTCGAGTGGACTAAGATAAGAACGGATCATCCCACCATGACTTACCAGCAGAGTCGTAGTCGTAGTCGTAATAGTACTTCTAGTAGTCGTAATGATTGTAGTCGTAGTTGTAGTCGTAGTAGCCACAATAGCAGTTGTAGTTGCAAAAGCAAAAGTAGTCGTAGTAGGAAAAGTATAGTAGCTAACTTGTAGCTAATGTGTAATCGTAGTCGCAAAAGCAATAGTAGTCGTAGTCGCAATAGCAATAGTAGTCGTAGTCACAAAAGCAATAGTGGTCATAGTCACAAAAGCAATAGTAGTCACAAAAGCAATAGTAGTCGTAATCGCAAAAGCAATAGTATCTAATATGTAGCTACTATGTAGTCGTAGTCGTAGCCAAAGTGTTCTCACATCTTTTTTTGGGGAAGCAAGGGGTTGCTATTCTCCTCTTGCTCGGCCCATTGGGCGCTAAGTGCGAACTTTTTGACACAGTTCAGCTAAAGAAGCACATTTGGAGCAGCAAATAGAAAGTCCTTTTTATAAAACGCTTATTATTACTTTTAGTAATAGTAGCAGTATTAAAAAAGTGATATTTATAATAATGTAATGGTTTCATTGGAGCCTTTCTTATCAATGGAGAGGGCCAAATTGCGGATCAGCAATATGTACATAGAGGACAATCCACTGAATGCTTAAAGCAGCCAAATCTAAAGCCAGTTATGTTGGGCAGCAACAAAAAAGAGGGGCAGCTTATTTTGTTGTAAGGCAAAATGCATATATTAATGCATCCACAGTAGGGCCAAATAAAAGGCACAGTCAGAAAAAGGGATATTGTGCCTTGCTGTAAGCACTTTTGGAGGGACCACAATACAATACTTACACTTACATATTTTGTGTAGTCAGTGCATTAAGTAAGTAAGTTGTTGGAGAAGCAAAAGAAGTTTTGGGAATAACACTATTTTTATAAGTAAGTGTACGTACTGTGTAATGTGCTTTTAATAAGGAATAGCAAAAGTAGTAGTAGCTCTACTTGTTGTATTTGTAGTAGTAGCAGTTCTATTTGCAGTAGTAGTAGCTCTACTTGCTGTATTTGTAGTAGTATGTAGTAGTAGTAGTGGTTGTTGTAGTAGCTCTACTTGTTGTATTTGTAGTGGCAGTAGTTCTTTTCGCTGTATTTGGAGGACCCTTTGTAGATTTAGCAGTAGCTGTAGAAGCAGCACTCTTGGTTGTTGTTGTTGTTGCTGTCGCCCTTTTTTGTGTTGGCTAAGCCCTTGGCATTGCTGGACGTACGTAGTCGTATAGTTGTGTTGTTGTTGTGAATGTTTGCCTTGGAAAAAAGGGCTTCTTTTGGCGCCTCCATCCGGTGTGTATGTAGAAGCGGTCTTGCATGCATGCCGAGCCTTGCACTGGGGCATGCATACCAAGTGGACACGCATACTTAGCTACAATTGGCGGCTTAATGCTCACTAGCTACAAACATAGAAAACAAAACACTTCTATAACTAGAAACTGCAAGTAAATGTGCTTTGCTTTGTTTTCAAAAAAAGAAACTTGTCTCTACGACTACTGCTTTCCAAATGAACTTCTATTACGACTACTGTTCAAGGCCCTTTTTGGTCTGCATTACAGTGTAAAAAGGGCACAATAAGGGCCGAAAACAACAACAAACACAACAAAACAGGGAATGAGAGTAGAATGTATTTAGTACTTGATAAACAACAGTAAGTGCTTTCACCCTTATTATATGAAGATTATTAGTGAAAGAAGTAAAATAAATAGAGAGGTAGAGAGAGAGAGAGAAAGAAGTGTATGTGTTTTGTTGGTTAGGGTCTGAGATGGATTGAGAGAGGATTTGAGCTTCGATCCCTGCCACCTGATTTATTGCTTCGACCCCTAAACCACACTCGCTTATTGCGGCCATAGTAGTTCCTGTAGCGGTAGCTGGAAAAAAGTGGGCCAAAAGTAGCAGGAAGCAAGGAATTAGGACTTCCTATGTATGTAGTTCGTGAAAGCAGGAAAGAAAGTAGTCGCAGAAATCTTAGAAGTAGCAGAAATTGCTCTTAATATGTTGCTAATTTAGTGGCAAAAGGAAATCTCTTGCTTCCTTCCATGTACTATTTCCTTCCAATCAAGTTGTTGCTCGTCTGTTTAGCAATATTAGGCAAATATTTATGTAGCTGTTTATTGCAAAAAAGGGCAATCGCTCAATTGGTGGAGCAGACTCTCTCAATCGATCAATCGGTTAATCGAAGACACTCCATAAACAATCTTAACATTCGTAAACAACGAACGTTATACAAATATCACAACAACAACTCAACAACAAAGCTTTACTGCTCTATTTTAACAACTATTTTAGGTGTCTTTGTTTGTTTCACGACACTTGTATGTACATTTTTTGAAGAGAGCAAAATGCGCAGCCCATTTGGAGCAAAGAGCAAAGTTATGACAAGCTCCCCTCGGAACTCACTCTAATACAGTCTCTAGTACATACATTCCACAGGACTACTTACTTTCTCTTTCTTTTTTAACAATTCAAAGGTGTTTTGTTGTTGTAGGTTCATAACCGTGGTGGAAATGTGGAAAGCTCTTTTTCTGCACACTCCCCTGGGAGTCAAACTGTCGTGCTCGTTCCGGAAAGTTGCAGCCAAAGGCAAACCAAAGAGCAGCAGACCAAACGAGGCGACAAACAGGCACTCACAAACTACAATTCCCTCTCCAAACAAAGACTACCTAAAAAAAAGCAAGCACATTTATGTAGATAAAGCACATAAAAGAGCAAAGAAAGTTTGTTACTTCCCACATTGATTGATTGGTTGATTGATTGATTGATTGATTGATTGATCAATCAATTGGGTGATTGGTAGAAATCAAGAGAGGAGGAGAGTCAACACTTGCAGGGCTTCTCTGATCTGACCAACCTTTGCTGATTGCTCTCTACTATTAAGTATGTCCTCATTAATTACTGGGAAGTTTATTACTACTACGTAGGTATACAAATTCTAACATTTTAGTGAACTGACACATACAAATCCATCCAATGGATTGCCTTTGTTTTTTGGATACTTCTAAAGCAATTTCATCGTCCCCAAAAAAAATTAGATGCAAAATTTTTTGAAAACTAAAGAGTTATTTGAAAATTGTTCGAAATTTCTTGAAAATTAAGGGTGGTATAACATAGTGTAAAAAATCAAAGTTTTCCTAAACGTTGTTGCCAAAATCGAAGTATTAATAGTATTGGCAACAAAAGTCAAAATTTTCCAAGGGTGAAGGTGATTTATGTAGCAAAAATTTGGTAAGTTGGGAGAAATGTTGCCCAAACCGAAGGTTTTTTTCCAAAATCGAAGGTTGCCAAAATCGAAGCTCCACTGTAGTCAAATGTTTTAATCTAGTTTGCGTTTTTTGGTGATCAAGTTTTGATTAAAGTCAACCTTCGTTGTCCATCAGAAAGCAGTGAAAGCTACATAGCAATATCGAACGTTGTCCCTTTACCTTGCTCGATGTTTGTTTCGCTCGACCAAACTTTTTATTGCGGCCCACAAAGAAGACAGACACAACTTCTAGTACGTGCTTAACGGCCACTTCACAGCCAATACATAAAAAAAGCGGCCCCAGCTCGTTTTATATAGGAATGTTTATAGGACACCTTCTATCCAATAACGCGCTTTTTATTGTACGATCACCTTTATATTGTCGATGCATTCATATCCAAGTGATAGTTTGAACAAGGTCGTATGAAAACAACTTTTGCTGAAAAAGAACGTTTAGAGAAACCAAGTACATTATAGTAGAAGTACTTAAAAAGGACACAAATATTATGAATATTGTACAAACAATATAGACTGAACATTAAACAAAATATTATTACTTTATGTATGTCCTTTATGTGTAAGAGTGTGAATGTGGAGCACTTTGTCAAGTGGTTGGTTCTAAGCTTGTGGAGTGGCCAGAATGGAGCTGAGCTGCGATTGCGTGTCATAAACGACCTGCAATCGCGATTTTGGCCCTTTTTCTCACAAGGAAACTCTCCGAATCGTCGGCTTGTAAAATGTTGAAACACTCCCCTTACTCCTCATTTCAAGGGACCCTCAAAAAATATATAGAAATAGTACATAACATACTAAAAAGTTGTTAAAAGGGCTTCTATTATGTAGTACAATACAATACTAAATGCAATAAAAAGTAATAAAAAATGGAGTAATAAAGAATATTTTTGCTCTTAAAAGTACCTTTAGAGTGAAGAAAGCTGGACCTGGACCCGACACACTTACTTCTATTTTTTTGCACTTTGTGGCCTAGAAATGTGTTTGGGGCACAAGAGAAAAAGAG
The DNA here is from genome assembly GCA_028566655.1 of Metis holothuriae. Lineage (NCBI taxonomy): Eukaryota > Metazoa > Arthropoda > Copepoda > Harpacticoida > Metidae > Metis > Metis holothuriae. The sequence continues at coordinate 5,800 of JAOXNJ010150609.1, forward strand.
AAAGAGGGCCTACAATAAGGAATTTGATGTAATATAATACCTTCTCTTTTTTGTTGTTATTATTTCTTCTTCTTCTTCTTTTGCTTATTTCTCTCTCATTTTCCATTATTTCTCTCATTTTCTTCTCTCCTTTTTTTTACTTTTGCTGAATTGAGATAAGTACAATAACAGCTTTAAGGCACATTTTGCCCCTTGAATTAGAAGCTACCGAAAAGGAAGAAAGGAAAAGTAAGATAGAAAGTAAGAAGAATAAGTAAGAAAGGAAAAATAGCTAACAAAATAAGAAAGAATAAGAAAGAAACATTACATAAAAAAAGTCTGGTACATGTAAATAGCTAGTAGCAGAATAAGAATGAGTTATGCGGGGTCGCAGAGCACTAACAAATGGACTTACTTGTAATACCGAAAGTCTCTGTCTATTAGCATGATATCAAACTTAGGCACTACACACAATACATTGAGTAAATAGAAACAAGAAGTGTAGTAGTCAATTTGTAGTATGTAGTACATTTAGTAATAGAATATAGTATAGTGCACTGTATAAGGAATCATTATGGGTCGCAAAGAAGCACAAAGAAAGTCACGAGAAGAAGAAAGAAGCCTTTGGATCATTTGCTCCTTTGTGTCATCCACACATCAACCACATACTCGTACTTTCTTAAGATACTTAAGATATACAGGTAGTACAGCACAAAAGAGTCATTCCTTTTGTTATATATTGTACAATAAATAAAACTTTGTATATATAAAAAGCATCTTTCACTACTAACAATTGTGGTGAATCATATCAATAAATAAACATAATAAGAGTCTTATTTATAGAGCAAGTTGTCCAGCTTAAATTGTCTTTCTATTACAATTATGTACATAAAAGAATCAATGCAAATTGGACTTTCATTAGTTAAATGGATTCCATTGATTATCAACTTCATTTCCTAATCGTCTGTTATTCAAACATCTTCTCAATTTTCACTAAATTCTAAGATGTGACCTTTTGTTTACAAATGGAAGTAATAAACGTTGGATTAGATGGAAATCGTCTTTTTTGACAAGAATCTGCGACTCGTCACTCAGCTGATCCACTCTTGTTTGCGTTAGAGGCTCGTCTTTCCATCCCCCCCCAAGACTCTGGAGGACCAAAGTGCTTCCACACACTTAGACAAGTGACTCACTAAATACGTTTATTATATGTAGTAGCTAGTTAAATGTATTTAATACTTCTTTACTACAGAAATTCATTTAAAAGAGCATTATTAGGTACTAAGAATCACTAAGAAATGTAGGAAACGTCCCATTATTCTGAATATAAATAAACAAATCCAACATAACATTGAGTCAAAAATTGAGTACATAGGCATCGAAATGTGTATCAAATTTTAAAGAGATTCTGTGTCTCCCTAATATACGAATATGTAGTTTTTATGTACCTAGGTCCCTTTTTAAGTACAGTTAGTAAAGTATTGTTATGGTGAGAAAGCTAATTGTTAGCAACAATCCCTTTCTTTCCCTTCCCCTTCTTCTCTACATATTTCCGTAGGAAGGAACCGCGAATGGCGGCGCCATTCGCGGTTCGCTTTCTCAAAATCCGCTCAATTGAGACACACAGAGTAAAGGAGATCGATCGTTCAGTCGGTGCTCAAGGGACTCGAAAATCGCTCGAAAATCACTCGAAATCTCTCAGAAAAAAGCCGAAAAAAAAGGAAAATAAAGCAAAGTTTATTTATAAAAAAGAAAGATAAAAAAAAGAGAAGAAAGGAGATAATGATAAAGTTGGGGATGAGGAATTGGTGCTTCTTGATGTTGATTTTGATGGCGCCGGTGTCTGGGTTGATCCCGGAGTTCCTGACCTACAAGACGTGCGTGGACGCGCCCCCCGCCTTCTCCGTGTGCATGACCAACGTCACCGTCGACGTCGGCGACAAGGTCGTGCTCAACTGTCAGGTGAGAAACAAATGAAACAACCTTTAATACATACATTTGTATTAAAGATGAAAGATTTATTAATAATGTCACTAAGACTCACCATAGAGTCCATACATGTATGTATGTATATATAGTTTCTACACTAATCTAAGTAAGTGCACTTACTAATATATGTAGTGCACATATGTATATGTAATTAGAGCTTAATAACACTCACTTTTAGGTGATAGATGGACTCTGCTCACCCCAAAAAAAGGGCAGCATTTATGAAGAACTATGAATCCATTCCACAGAATTTTGTGTACTATCTAATATAAGGCAGCATGCTGCTCCATCTTCTGACCCACTTCATTTTGGGCCTCTCTGCCTTATTGAGCCTTTAGAAGGCGAGCTAGTCTTCCCATCGGCCAATTTATGGGCATACACAGAAGCCCCCATTCCCTAAAAAGATGGGTGGGTCAACCATGCAGCCATCTTTGGGACCCTCAAAATAAAAGAGCCACATAGACAACTATAGACAACTATGTACTGTATGTACTACTACGTATGATGTCATCTCCCCTTTTTTAGTCCTTTTTGTGCATTCAGTGCTCTCTTTATTCCAAAAAGGGGAAGGGGAAAGAAGAGAAAGAAGGTTCTTTTTTGAGGAATGACTCACTTTAGACACTTAGGTCAGTACACAAGACTTGTTTGTACAGGGTCTTAAAGCATAAATAGATCTTCAATAGGGAAGTAAGTAAGTACGAGACTGATGAAAAGACAAGATGCAATGAAGTTAGCCAACACCTAAGAGTGATTCAGTGAGTCGCAAATGGCTTTAGGGTTGGCAAGAAGAGACGAGATCGAGGGTCGATTGAGGATGCCAAAAAAAAAGGAGCCAAAACGACCCTACTACCTACTAAGAAGATTTATCAGTCACACTGAAACCTTTTTACCTTTCTACTATATAAAGAAGATTTACCTTATTACTGCAAGTACATAGGTATATAGGTATGTACCTACTATAAGGAAAGTGTTACGTAATGTCACTTTGTTAAATGACTTTTATTGCTTTACCTAGCTACGTAAGTAAGTACTATTTTTGGCTCGAAATTCGAGCCTTTTTGGAGCCAAATCGATTGATTTCAGTGCGATACGGAGCAACATTACTTGTTTCTTTCGTATGTACGTATATACGTAAATAAGTAGGGAGATTGAAGTGACATTTCTACGGTGTAGGTGGTGGCTCATTAATATTTCAAACTATTCCGAGATTAGACCGCACAATATTAGCTAGTCCAATACGTGAATATATTATTTCCCTAAAGTTTGACTACTTAGGAAAGGTTTTTATGTAGAGATTTCCTAGAGAAATATTTACAATATTGTGTAGGTACTATTTAAGATTCATTTAGTAGAATTAAACAGGAGTTCCATTATTTGGCTCACAAATTTGACTTGTCCTCCTTCTTCTATCCTTTTAACTTTTAAGTGTCATTTTACAATGTCAGTTTAATATATTTTTGTAGTTTCCCACACATACCGCAGCAAATGGATATTGTAGGATTTACACATAGGTAGTGAAATTGCAAGAGAAATTTTATTAAGAAGTCAGTACATTGAAAAAAGGGAAGGAAGAAGAGGGAGAAACAGTCAATAAATTTCATCAATTATTCAAAAGTCTCAAATATCCGAAATCCAAAATCCACTTTATACAAAGATAAAAACCTAATACAAAAAGAAACAAGAAATATAAAGTAATAAATAAGAGTAGCATAAAAGTGGAACACAAATCGACTGGTCAAGCCAATTTGTCAGCTTACTCGAACATACATTTATATTTTGTAGTTATTCAGAGCTCATATGTACATAGTAAAAAAGTAAAGAAAAAAACAAATACTATAGTAAAAAGGATTAGTATAAAAGAAATCCCTTTATATTGTTATAACAGTGTAATGTTGTTGTTGTTTCTTTGTAAATGAAAATTCGTATATTGTGTATTAGTTGGCGGTGTGAGTTGACAGTTTGGCGTCGTGCTTCGACACATGTGTCTCTGTGAGACATCCAAATTGGACAACTTTTGCCAAAAACAGCTCACTACACATGTGTCAACCTCGACCCAGGAAATTTGGCCTGCCCTTTTTTTACCTACCTACTCAACTGTACAGGACACAGTATAAACTGTAGGTTACAACAATAATGCAGTAAAAGAGTTATTTAGAGAAGGACTTAGAAGCACTACTTTACTCATGTAGAGAACTATTACTTAATTTAAGGCCCTTAAAACACCAACTTTCTTATATTCACAGTAATAAAAGAAGTTCAATGTATAGTATACCTACTGTAGGTATATCAAAATGACCCCAATTCTTCATTTTAGACCAATTAGAAAGGAGATTAAGTACGCACGTACACGTATGTAGTAACGGGTCATCGGTTTATTTCTAAGCTCCTTTCAAACGGCTCTAACTTGGTTTCTATTTAATGCACAGAGCTGAATTTAGTCTCATTTTGAAGCCCAAATTCTGCTCTTTAGACACCTAAAAAATATTAAAAATACGACCAATTCGAGGTATTTAACAAGACAAATTTGGATGACGACCGTTTTCGATTGTATGTTAAAAACGCTTCATAGATTGAACAAAAATCGGCCAATATTTGAACATTTTAAAAAAGGTCGCCGTGACCTTATTTCTAGTCAAAATTACTTGAAATTTTCAGTGAAATACGCTGGTATCACCTTCTTAATATACCTAAATTTTTAATTCGATATCTTTTCTGGTTTTCGAGAAATGACAAAAAGAAGGAGGAGTGCCGTAATAATGCTTCAAAAAAGTCGCCATTGACAGTACATTGAAGCCACGCCGTTTCAGTACAGAGAGTATGTCTTTGGCTGACTTTGCCTCATTTTATGTAGTGCTTTTAACGCGTAAACGAAAATAAGTCAACTAAGCAAATTTAATGTCACATTTTAACTAAAGCAGATGAAAGCTTGATTTTTGGAGAACCAATAAAGGAAAAAAAGGCCTTCAAAATGAGTGTATTCTCGATTTTGTAGTTTGGCTATTTCCTGAGATATAGACCAGAAAAAAGAGAACAAAAATAAACCGATGACCCGTTACTACTACTACTACTTCTACTACTACTTCTACTACTACTACTGCTGCTACAACTACTACAAGCACTACTAATACTACTACAAGCACTACTACTACTACTA
>JAOXNJ010150720.1:0-10920 GCA_028566655.1 Metis holothuriae
CTGAGACAGTGAAAAACACAGTAGTGCATGGAGTGAGTGAGTCAGTCAGTGAAGAAGGAATCGCATCAATTGTCTGATGTTCAAGTACCTAATGTACAATCTACTACTAGTTCTTCTATTTACTGACTGAGTATTGTACAGCAGAGGTGGTGTGTTTCTCGTCATTACTCATGCATGGTTGAGTGGGAGAAGTAGTTGAGTTTAAGCCAACGTGTGCATTGAGGTGAGAGACTCCATTGCGTGTTCAATGTGGAGTGGTTAGGAATGAGTGTAGCCATTCGGAGTGACACATGGTCACGACAGTTCCCATCGCACTGACGTCAAAGGTCTCTCAAAGGTCAAAGGTCCTTCACAGCCAGATACTCCCTGGGCTCTCCTTGGTCGTCTGGCAGTCGCTCTCCGACTCTCCACACCTGAGTGGACATGTTCTCCATGTGGTGGCCCCACCTCTGTCTCATCTCCTCATTGATCCTTGTGGAGTGTGCAAGTGAGGTGCTTGAGGGTCGGAATCTGAGTGTCTCTTACTCCGGTCCCTTTCCACACATCATCCCACGAAGGGGAGGAGAGAGAACTGGAGGGGCCAGCATCCAAGTATTGGACATTCTCTCCGAAAAATTTCAGTTCCAATTCACTCTCAAGGCCGAGATCGGCTTCGATCCCGTTGTCAACAAAGACAACTCCTCGGTCGGAGTCATCGCTTCTGTAAGAATCTCGTAGAGTGAGGAATGTCCCCGAATAAGTGCTAAATACTCTCCATGTGGTATCTTACTTGAACGCAGTTGATGGATGGAAGGGCCGATTTGGGTGTTGGTCAAATGAGCATGACCCTCGACCGCAGTTTGCTCATTGACTTCCTCACTCCCATGTCCTCTTACCAATTGGTCTTTGCCTATCTCAAGCCTGGTCCTGTTGACTCACTCCTCACTCTGCTCAGACCTTTCGATCTGCCCATATGGCAGGGTCTGATGCTCTCAATAGCGCTCATCTTCACCTTCCTCACGCTACACGACGTGCTGCTCTTCTGGGGCCACAACAACAGGGCCAAGGGGTCAGCCTTTGAAAGATCGGCTCTCTCCTTTGCATTGCCCTTACAGGTTGGCCTTCAATCTCACACCATCAATCAAAACCATGTTAACCTCTTAACGCATTTATGTAAGTCACTAACAGAAGTTGATGTGTGTGCATGAAGGAGAGCGTTCCTTCGCACTGGATCTTCAGAGAGGGGAAGGGCAGCAAGATGCAGTTGAGACTCTATGCAATCATCCTGTGGCTGATGACAAGTCTCGTGCTCTCTTTGGCCTACAAGTCAATAATGTTGGCAATGCTCACTTCAGTAGAGTACGAGGATCCAGTGGATTCGGCCCAAGACATCCTGGACCGCCAACTCATGCTCACTGTCAACAGGTGAAAAGTAACCATTATTAACCTTCTAATTGGTAGTGCTTAAGTGAATGCAAGCAAAGAACATTTCTTGAGAAGAACTAACTCCGAAATTGTATCAGCGCGACGACCATGCATTCCGTTCTGGCCAACTCGAGACGTCCTGTCTTTCAGCGCCTCTATAAAGAGGCTGTTGTGGAGAGGAATGGCCTCTTCATAAACGAACCTGGTAACGTAATTCCACAAAGGATCGCCGAAGCACGTGAATCAGGTACATTGATGAACACTACGGTAGACTTGAGGAGATTGTTGGACCTTTCCACTTCAACCATTCTCGTAATGTCGACTCTTTTTCGAGAAAAACATTCATCTCTTCTCAGGAGCTGCAGCCTTGACCTCGAATCGACAGAATGTGGAGGCCCTGGACATCTTCCACGTTGCTAAAGATGACATTATCATGAACACCCATACTAGTTGGGCAGTTCGTCAAGGGAGTCCTTTGGCCTCCATTTTCAACCCCGCTATAAAGGCTCTCCGAGAATCGGGAATCATGGCCAAATTCGAGAATGATCATGTGCAGAGGGTTGCCAGGACCAATAAAATTGACAGACTTCGACAACTACGATCTGATGGGGCAACCTCGAGCAAAGATAAACCTCTCACATTTAGGTAATGATATTATGAGCTGCACTTCCTCCTCCTTGTAAAATCAAAAGCAATTGTGTATAGTAATGATTGAAATCAACTTTTGAATGAGGTAGGTAGGTAATAATGACTGTCGTAATGGTCTGCTCTGCTTCCATTTGCGTCTTGTTTTCTCCTAACAGACAGTGTCAGCCCATGTTTCTGATGCATGTGATGGGCCTCATTCTTGCCTTGACCATCTTCGGTTTAGAGAAGAAGAGCTGCAACAAGAGAAAAGTAGAGAAGAGGAAAATTCGTCAACGTAACAAGAAACTTGGTTTCCTTCCCTAAAAACTCACATTTCTCAGCCTGCCATCCTCCCAACTTCGGCAAGTACGAGGAATACATACAACACCTCAACACCAAATACAGACGAACTGTCCCACACCTTGATTGGAGCCTTCATACACAAAAGTTTTCGAAGAGTGCTTTAAAATGAAACCTTTCAGGCACCGGACCACCACTATTCTAGCAAGGATGTCATCAACACTTAAAACGTATAGAATGAAACAGAAAATACAGACATAACCTTCCCACAAAGCAACTGGTAGACTAATTCCTAAGGGAGTCCAAAATTGACTGTTTTACCCGTAAATTGTTAAGCTCCTAACATAGGTAGGTAGTTTCTGTACAGTGTTTGAAGAAGTTTAAACTTAAGAGGGGTCTTCGGAGCCTTGCATCCCTCATTTATTGACGCAAGTTGACCACGTTAGAAACGCTCAGAGAGGACAAAGGACCACTTGAGACATCACTCTGATCGTGGTGATTTGAGAGGCCGCTTTCGGAGGCCTCGTGGGCCTGGCAGTCTCAGACCTTGGTCTTGGTCTTGTCGTCGGTGAAGAAGTGGGTGAGGCCGCACTTGCCGCAGTACAGTCTGTCGAAGTGGGCGGCCATGAAGATTCCGGCATCGCACAATTCGCACTCGCGTCTCAGTCGCTGGATCTTGCCGTTGTCGTCCACCTTGTAGTACTTGAGCACGGACAACTTGACCTTCTTGCGCTTGTGCTTGATCTTCTTGGGCGTGGTGTAGTTCTTCTTCTTGCGCTTCTTGCCACCACCACGCAGACGCAACACCAGGTGCAACGTCGACTCTGAAAGCCAGCAACAAGAAGACAATGAGACACAGCGACACATGAGGACTGCAATGAGGTCGATACCCTTCTGGATGTTGTAGTCGGAGAGCGTGCGGCCATCTTCCAGCTGCTTGCCAGCGAAGATGAGACGTTGTTGATCGGGAGGGATGCCCTCCTTGTCCTGGATCTTGGCCTTCACATTCTCGATGGTGTCACTCGGCTCCACCTCCAAGGTGATCGTCTTGCCCGTCAACGTCTTCACGAAGATCTGCATCGTGATCGACGACGGCGGGGGAAACACTCGATACGAAGGCTCGGGTCTCTAGCCGGAAAAGGAACACGACAGCTGACTTTCATTATCAGCTGACGCTTGCTCCTGATTCAGCTGACGCTCCGTTCAGCTGACGCGGCCGTCAGCTGACACTGCCAGTTACGTCACCCGCGAGCATTCGAAGCCCATCGACAGTTCTGGGAGTTGAGACGTCCAGATAGTGGAGAAGGCCGTCTTGACCACTGAGATCTAGTGGCTGACATCGACCTTGATACTTTCTGTGTTGATAACGTGGTTTTGGGTATATAGGAGTGGGTATCGAAGGAGAGGTTGGTCGCCATGGACGACGGGATGGAGTGGACTTCGTCCCCTTCGTTGAACTCTTGCAAGCTAGTGGGCAAGAACGATGCCATGTCGGACCCGTTCCACTTGGCCAATCGGTACGCTGGCATCCCCTCCAACCTGATGACCAACGGCATCATCTTCACGTTCCTGCTCGTCGTCTTCGTTGTGTTGCGCAAGAACGCCTTCAAGATGCTCATCACCAAGACGCGCGTCGACCGCGTGGCCAGTGTACGATGCATTAGATGTCCATATAGTGCAAAACACTGCATGTCAATATTGTGTGCATCTTGTGTTGCGTGTAGTCGGTGACGCAGCTGTTGTTCGCTTTCGCCGACAACCTCGTGCCCAACGTCTCCACGGACGACGACGACGCGGAGGCCATTGACGACGAGGCTGGGCCATCGCATCATCAGGACGACTATCACGAAGACCACGACGAAGATTGGGACAGGAGAAGTCGTAGAAGACCTCTCAAACGAGCGCCTACACTCTCCAACACTCGAAGAAGCTTCTCAGGTCGAACTCCGACAAGTTCTCACTCCTTCCATGAAGTCATAATCACCGATTAAGTGACTGCAGTGAGCCATGGGGACATGACGTTCTGGCAGTGGCTGGCTTCGATATTCACGCTGAGCGACGAGGAGATTGCCGATTACTGCGGCAACGATGCCCTGCAGTACCTGAGGTTCCAGAGACACATCATGGGCTACCTCATCATTGTCTGTGTTAGCTCCATGGGCATCATTCTTCCACTCAACTTCCAAGTATGCTAACTAACAGTCGCTTTTGTCTATCCAGCTCTTTTGTTTATCCAATAGTTATACTTGGGATCGTTCAGGGTCATTTGCAAGGGAACATTACCTCGTTCGAGCACACCACTCTGGCCAATTTAGACGCGCACTCCGATCTATTGTGGGTGCATGTGCTCGTCTCCTTCCTCTTCTTCCCTTTGGCTATTGTCATAATGCGTCGCTTTTCGGTGGGCGTGAGGTTCAGACAAGTCAATTTGGAGGTCACTCGTACTTTGATCCTATCCAATATTCCGGTGGGTAAATGTGACGAATCTGTCTTAAGAAACTTCTTTGCTGAGGCATTTGAGCATGTCAGCGTTGATGCCATCACATTCGCCTACGACGTCGAGGATCTCGAGGAGATTGCCCTGAAGAGAGAGCAAGCAAGACAGGCCAGAGAATACTGTGAGGTATAAATTACTTGGCACAATTGGTTTCCATAATAAATTGCTTTGCTCATGAATGTTGTTCATTTCACCCTGTATAAAGTGACTATCCTTCATGAGTGATACTGATTCCTTTTGGGATGTTAGAGACATCAAGAGTTGGAAATGGAGTCAATCTACGTTCGTCCCACGTATTGCGGACGATGTTGCTCTTGTCTCTGCTGCTGTGTCAGTAAGGTAATGAAAAGGAAGCATTCTAAGTCATTCAAATCATGATTTCGTAAATAGTTAATCCTTTTATCTCATCAAAGGTTGACGCTTTGGAGTTCTATAGCAACGAGGAGTCTGAATTGTCAGAGGCCTTTGAACGAGAGCGAGAAGCTGCTCTTCAACGCCCCTTGGGAATCGCTTTCGTTACGTTTGGTGATTTGAATATGGCCAAAACTGTCTTCGATGCATTCCATCCCAAACTCTTCGGGCTACTCAAACAAAGTCCAATCACCTCAGATGCCAATGAATTGAAGGTACTCCTATGAAAACTAAAGCAAAGTTAGATTCGTACTTGGTATTCTACCTTTTTGCCTTACTAGACGTCACGCTGGACTGCAACGTTTGCTTCATCACCAGACGACATGTATTGGTCACATTTGAAAGTGAAAGGGAAGCACATGTTTGTGCGTCGTGTCTGCGTCAACTTTCTTCTCTTCATCCTCACCTTCTTCCTTACGACCCCAGAAGTTCTTGCAGGATATACTGAAACAATATTTGCCTACTTTGGCCTTGAAGTGCTGCTCCCAGGGGCGATTGTTAGTTTCCTACCTACATTGTTGCTGTGGACGTTTACAGCCCTTTTGCCTTTATTGGTGGCATGGAGCGATCGCTTTTTGTGTCATTGGACTAGATCGGAGGAGAATCATTCGACGATGAAGAAAACCTTCTGGTACTTGTTACTCATGGTTGTATTCCTGCCCACCTTTGGCTTTACCACTGCTGAGACAAGTTTCAACTTTCTGGTCAGCTCCAATGCCACTTCATCAGACATTTGGCAGTGCGTCTTCCTTCCAGATTCTGGTGCCTTTTTTGTCAACTACATTATCACTGCTGCTTTGGCCGGTGCCGGACTTGAACTTACAAGGCAAAAACTAAAAACACTTTATTAGGAGCAACTCATATTTATTTCAGTCCTCTGAAATTCAATATTTTCCTTCGCACTGAAACAAAAAGGTTCCCTGAGTGGCTGTGGTACGTGGTGAATGTTTGCGTGTCTCGTTCTGAGGCTGAGAAACCTGGTATAAGAGCTAAGCTTAAGACTGAGTTCAGATTTGGTGAGCAGTATGCTCGCATGATGCTCATCTTCTGCATGACGCTAATGTTCAGTGTCTCGTGCCCTTTGATCACTCCATTCGGACTCCTCTACTTCCTCTGCAAGCACTACGTCGACAGACACAACGTGGTTTACGCCTACAAACCCTCGAAGATCAATAAACAGGTTCATTCCACTGCCATTGGTTTCGTTATACTGTGCGTGGTCATCCTACAGTTCACAACGATGCTCTTCCTCATCATCAGAGCTGGCAACATAACCACTCTAAGCCTCAAGTCAAAGGTAATCCAGATACAAATGTTATGCTCTCGAACATCGTTTGAGTAGTCGAACTGTTTTTTTTTCTCAGGTCGCCATTGGTCTTTTTTTCTTGAGCGTAAATGTACTGTCTGCTCAAGTATGGGCTGATACTTGTCGCAAGTTCAGTCCCATTGACTACATCGAAAGTCTACTGTTGCCGCCCACAGATAACGATGAAGACTTCGTCTACCTTCCAGTCACACTAATGAGTGAGAAACAGTTAAAACGCCATAAAAGACGACAGATGAGAGATGCTGAAAAGGACCAAATGAACACAAACACCGACTATGGTACGTTTGAGCCTCGTAATGGAAGCGTTAACTAACTTAAACGTAATTATTGCCTGTGGGGAGGTGTTTCAGTTCATAGTGTTCCTTTCCACTGAAACATTTCCCACTGTATTATCATCACGTACCACCTATATTCATTGAGTTGATTAGTAGGATCATATCAGTGTTTTTAGCACTGTTCCCATGGTTGTTTGCGTTGGTTGACGGTAGAGTACATGGTTGGGCATTTGCTGTCCAAATGCATGTACTCCCTTGTCAAGCGTTTGAAATGTTCTTCAGAGTAATTTACATTCTACCTTACCAAGTTCCGTTGGTATTTTTGGGTGGCTGGCATTCAAGATGATTAGAGACCTCCTTTTACTTTGAAGTCAGTGCCGTCCCATCCTCAGTGCTTAACGTATGAGCAACTGCAAAAGGTCATCCGTTTCAAAACGAAATGAGACTTCCCACTTTTTTCTTCAAATTGATCATGAATCCTCTAGTTAACTTCAACCAGAAAGATCGAAAGATTTGCCACCTTGATGTCTGAACATCATCTGAGAAATCTCTTTTAAGGACCTTACTGAAAAATAGCCCCATATTCAGTTGTCAAAGTTGGTCCGTTCATGTTTAGTCCCGTCTAACTGTAACCTAAGCCTTTCACAAAATGCTAGTTGAATATTCCTTGAAGTGGGTTGCCTTTCTCCCAACTATTTTATTTAGTTGGTAAATGCTTCAAACTCCTTTCGTAAATGTGTTTCTACTTGTTACGTTTCCCTAATTTAGACTGTCCCTTTTCCCCCTTTTCAATTCTTATTTCTTTGACGTAGTAAAATATTTCATTTTCTTTACCTAAGAGTGGACTTATAAAAGCAGTCATCAAAGGTACTTGTGGCTCTCATTGTGTTACCAACACTTTGACTACTTTTGTAGCGCTGCAGTCTGCTCATTTACTTCTTTCATTGACTTCATTTGAGACTTTAAGGACGTTTTTTTATGAGAACGTTAATTGTTGTGTTGATATTCTGGTTAACAAGCAAACATCTTCCTTTCACATGAGTTTAACTCTGTTGCCATGATGAAAAGTTAAGTTTTAGTTGCATAATTATACCTCGAAGGTTCCCATGTAGCTCTTTGTGATTTTGCTTTCATTGCAGAAGGCGCCAGTCTCCTCATGGCTTCCACTCCCATTGAACCCCAGGACTTCACAACATGAAACCAGAGGAGAAATCGAATCAGAGGATGGAAAGGAGAGACGTTAAAATGTTCCGCTATCGATCTTTTAAAGCAACACTGGTGTTCAATATGCGTGGTTCAGGAAAATCGTCATGTGATATACTCCAAAGCTTTGATTCGGAACAAATATGGCGGTGCTTCCCTTGAAGAGAAGCCGAGCGTTGTGATGAGAAAAAGAAGGGTTGTGAAGTTGTAACTGATGAGAGATAGGGGATTAGGGTGATGATGAAAACGGATGGAGGTGAAAATTTGAGTGAAGAAGGAGAAAAAGGTGGATTAAGAGTCATAGTAGCTTTCTACAAAGGGCATCAGAGACGTTTGCATTTTTCGTAGATTTTCTTCAGTAAGTCCCTTTTCTAGATTTTCCATTTTGCTGCGAAAAACCGTAATGCAGACGCGTTTATGCTTTGCTCGCTTTCATTGCCCCTTTTGCTGGTCACAACGTTCAAGGAGAATTCTACTACAGAAGGATATGTATCACGACATTCTGTCAACGCTTCTTTGTCAACTCTTAGACCGTCACCTTTGGGATAGCACCAAGCCAATTTCATCAATGAATCTAATTAAAGGAATCACAATATGTTTTTTTGTCTTTGTTGATACTTCACTCTCTCCTAGGTCAAAGGTTAATGTTCATTTGACGATTCCACTAGGATTGTTGACAATTCGACACTTTGTTTTGTTGTTGACAAATTATCGTTGACAGGTGTTCGGTTCGCCCAGAGCGGCCCTTGACCCCAGAGGCGTCAGCTGTCGCGGGACTGAAGCGGCGCCACTGTGTACAGAGAAGCTTGTGCCTTGTAGAAGAGAGACTGCGATCCAGAGTGTGCGTTCCGTGTCCGAAGTGGAGGAGCATGTGGTCGACCGCCGCCCCCTCGTCGTCATCGTCGTCTGCAACGTCGGCGTCGAGTGGCAAGACGCTGGGCATGACGGCGCCCATATCGTTGGCCGGCCCCGACGAGTCCGACGTCCAACGCACCGAGGAGCTCGTCAAGGTGTTGGAGGTGAACGGCGTGTTCGAGAGTCAGCAGGAGCTCGACCATCGCATGCACGTGCTTGCCAAGCTGAACGCACTCGTCAAACAGGTGGAGAGGAACTCCCTCGTCATCCAGTCAGTCCCTGTTGTGTGTGTTCACACTGTAGGAGCTCCATGCCGAGTGATTGACTCTCTCTTGTGTTGTAGTGGATCCGTGAGACGAGCATCGCCAAGAACATGCCCGCCTCCTTGGCCGAGAGCGTGGGAGGTCACGTGTACACCTTCGGCTCGTACAGACTGGGGGTCCACAGCAAGGGCGGCGACATAGACGCGCTGTGTGTGGCTCCTCGGAACATTCTCCGTGAAGACTACTTCACCTCCTTCCTCGAGCTGCTGAGGCAGCAGCGGGAGGTGACCGATCTGCGAGCCGTTCCCGACGCCTTCGTGCCCGTCATCAAGATGTACTTCGACACTGTCGAGATCGACATGACCTTCGCCAGATTGGCACTCAAAGAGTTACCAGACGACTTCTCCCTCTCCGATCCTATGCTCCTAAAGAACCTCGACCAGAAGTGTGTCAGATCCTTGAATGGATGCAGGGTCACGGATGAGATCCTCCAACAAGTGCCCAACAAGGACACTTTCAGAATTGCTCTCAGGGCCATCAAACTGTGGGCCAAGAAACAGGGCATCTACTCCAATGTTCTCGGCTACTTGGGAGGTGTCTCTTGGGCCATGCTTGTAGCCAGAGTGTGTCAGCTTTATCCTAATGCTGATGCCTCCACTCTGCTGCAAAAGTTCTTCCTCGTCTTTCTCAAGTGGCAGTGGCCTCAGCCAGTTTTGCTAAAGAGACCGGAGGAAGTAGGGCTGGGTTTCCCTGTTTGGGATCCTAGATCGAACGTCAGTGATCGTAATCACCTCATGCCTATCATAACGCCAGCCTACCCACAACAGAACTCGACCTTTAACGTCTCGAGATCAACTCTAGAGGTGATGAGAAAGGCCTTCGAACTCTCACTGTCCGTATGTGAGGAAGTTATAGCAGGTAGAGCCACTTGGGAGAAGTTGTTCGAAACACCTAATTTTTTTGCCAAGTACAAACATTTCATTGTCTTGGAAGCGTCATCAAAGTGTGAGGAAGACCAGCTAGAGTGGTACGGACTGGTAGAGGCAAAGGTAAGGCATCTCATCGGCAATTTGGAGCGAGAGGACATCAAACTCGCTCACGTTTGGCCCAAGACCTACCCTTCTTTAGAGCCCGGAAGAGAGAAGAGCTGTTGCTACTGGTTTGTTGGCTTGGAGATAAAAAATTCAACGCCTGGAGACCAGCAACAACCTCAGCAGCAGCAGAATCTCGATCTCACAACTCCCATCAAGAAATTTACAGAGCTCGTCATGGGCACCGCTATTCACAATAAGATGTGGAAGGAGGGCATGAAGGTTGAAGCTTTTTACAGGAAACGAAAGCAATTAGCCCTCTATATACCGCCTGAGGAGCGCTTCAAGCTGAAAACCGAAAACAGATCGAGGGCAGTTATTTCAACAAGTAACGCTACCACCAGTGAAGGGGCTGGTAGAAGTAGTCCAAATTTACGCACATCAGTACAGAAACGAAGACCCTCAGATGACCTTAATTCCAACAGTAACACAAGTGCCAGCAGTCCTGATCTGTTGAGTTCTCAACTAGAACCCCCAATTACGTTGCAACCCACAAATGAAGACGATGAGGCAGCCAATATGGAGCCACCACCCATTAAGCGATCGAATACTGATCAAGAACTGTCCAATGGAGTACAGGTGTCATGAGGATATGTTATCCCCAATTTACATGATTGAAAGGTATTGAATGGTGGGAAGATGGTTCACATTATGAGTGAGGGCTTCC
>JAOXNJ010150831.1:0-10918 GCA_028566655.1 Metis holothuriae
ACTGATTTTATTTCATTTTATGCTGATTTTATTTCATTTTATGCTGATTTTATCTCATTTTGTACTGATTTTCATGAAAATTTGGACTTAAATCCTTGTTTGAGAGCGATTTTGACCTGCATGAAGGCGCTCTGGAAGCTGAGTAGCTTGCATATTTTGATGGTTGCCAAGAAGAGCAGGAATGCCAGGATGCTGGTGTAGAAGGCGTCTAGATCAGCTGCCAATTTGAGACTCACATAATCGTTTCCCTTGGATGCTTCGACAATTCTGGCCACTTCTCCGGCCACAAGTGCTCTTATGACATAGAGTACAATTGCACTTATTTTCAGCAGGAACATTGCCAGATCGACGAGGTTCCAGAAGGAGGCGAGGTAACTCGAACTTCGTCTGTACTCCAATACGATTGTGACGAATAAAATAAGTGTGGAGAGAATGAAGAGAATTTCGGTGATTGTGTTGATGATGAAGGTTTGGTTGTCCTGCGATGGAGTCAGTCTGAAAACTTCGATGCGATGGGAGGCTTGGACGCCGCCGCCGACGAATTCGGCTACACAAGTGACGAATGCGAACAAATTCACTTGCGCATTGTATACCGAAAATTCGACTATTACTGCTCTCGTCCTATTATTGATCCATTCTTCGCTCTTCAGTCGAAATATGTCCGATTCGAGCTCTGAAATGAGACCAGTCAATCTGAAGACGTAGCCGCCGCCACCGTACGAACGAACCGCAGCCTCAACCAGACCTGATTGCAGATCCTCAGCACTCGCGTAACTAATAACAATCAATCAATCAATCAATCAATCAATCAATCAATCAACTTTTAAAACTATTCTTGATTGGTTGTGATTACTTGTAGTGATCTCTCCTGGTGCAATTGTGCCAGGTAGTAGGTTTCCATTGTACACACCAATCATTGTTGTCCTCAGTCTCTAATCCCCCACTGCCAGTGCATGTCTCAATGGCTTCTCTCACCGCCTTGGCAGTTTTGCAGGTGCCAAATCGTTGTCTCACCTGTCGAACTTGAGCAAATCCCAGCAATCTGTGAGCTCTGTCATCCAAATAACCCCTCCATCCATAGGGAGCCAATCCGTTGTACCAACGCTGAGCCCTCACATTGTTCATCAAGGTTTGCTCGAACCAAAACCAAAAATCGTTTGAATCCTTCACCTGATACAAATTTACTGCCTTGTTTGGAACCAAGTCCGAATTGCATAGTTTGTAGTCGGGGTGATCCGCGTCTCTGACCTCGCAGTTCAAACCGCCGTGAATTACGGCCGTTTCCAGGGCGGATTTGGAGGCAAATGCGTTGTTGTCGCGTTGACCGTAACAAATTATTAGCAAAATGGCCAAAGATAAGCAATAACTTAATAAGGATCGCAGGACATTCGACATCTCGTATTCGGTCGTCTTGCGGTGACGTAGATAGGATTCGTGTACTTCGTCCATTGGGAGGCGGCGGCGTTTTGGTCTTGCATCTTTCAAAAGTTGAAATGGAGACATAGTTATTAAACAAAAGTTGTTGTAGATTAAATTTTGAATAACTTTTATTTTATGATTTGGTCCCAAATTTTGGCTTTTAAGCCCACTTTTTGTTAGTTTTACCGGCAAGAGTGGCGCCCGGTTGGTAATAAAGGGTTGGCGGCGCCTCGTCTACTTGGCCGAAATCAAAGGCGATCAGTTGGTCGAGACTGCAGAAAAGTGCTCGCCACAATGCCAGCAAAACAACCTTTTTTTTTGAAAAAAAAAATTATTTATTAATTTTTTTTTGATAATTTTTTGATAATTTTTGATTTTTTTTAAAAAACCTTGATGGGTTCGACGACGAAAACGGATATGAATAAAGCACTTATAAGGGCTCTGGAGAATTGACGCATCTGATCGTTGCTCAATTTCTCCGCGGAAATGAATGAGGCCCAAATGGCAAAAGCAACTAGAGCAGCGACCATGAGGTAGCCGAGAATCACGAAGATCGAGGGCAAAGAACTGTTAAAATAAAATAAAAAAATTATAAAATTTTAATTAATTATCAAAATTTATTTTATTCAAAACTAAAAAAAAGAAAAGAAATATTTCCAATACCAGGCATTAGGAGGACTGGAACGACGCTTCTCACGGTAGGAGCCGGGATCGAAGGCGTTGCGACTCACGGCTATTATGAAAATCCGATCAAAAAAATGATTTTATCAAAAAAATAAATCAATTAATCACAAATTTTAATTTATTATTTTTTCAATTATTTGATTAATTTTTTACCTTTTTGTATGGCAATGTCGACTCTATTGGGCTTCGTGGAGAGCAATGAGGCGCGTCTGAAGCAAAGCACTATTAAGCTTGTCACTAAAGAAGAGGCCACAGCCACACATGCTCCTACCATGACCTATAAAAAGTACAAAAAATCATAAAATTTTCGTAAATTTTTCAAAAAATATTAAACAAAAATTTGATTATAATTATTATTTTTTAAAGATTTTTTTGTTTGTTTGTTTTCTTACTTCATGCCAATCAAAGTCGAGATGCATGACCTCCAAGTCGATTCTGGACACCCTCTCTTCATTCATCACATAATACATGATGCTCGAAGAAAGAGTAGAACTCAAAAATGCAAGAAGCGCCAAAACTCTTTGAATTCTCGAAAATCTTTTATTTTGATTTTTGGTCTTTAGAAAAGGTGCAAAAAAGACGTGATCATCATTGCTGTGATGATTAAGGCCGCATCTGAGTCTGAAATCGGCCGTTTCTCCTGGATTCGTCGATTTTTCAATGTCACAAGCATGAAAGAGCGCCTCGGCACTCGATTTGTCTCGATCCAAAGCGAGCCAAGTGTCAGCAATGAACAAAGTCACTTTGTTTTCTTGAATGTCGTTGATTTTGATTCCACTCAAAAACCACGCGTGTCGATCCGACAACGCGTTGCTGTGACTCCAGACACGCAGATGCTCAAGTTCGCCCAGGGGTTCGTGCACGCCAATAATGAAGGAATCGGCGGATTTCGACCTAAACAAGTGATTTCGGTCCACAATCCTCACGCCACTATTGTCTTTTTTGCCAGTCAAAACGAAGTTTATGTCCGCACTGCATCCGTGACTGGGAAGAAATCCGGTTTCGAAGACGATCTCATAGAGATATCTGGCATTGATCTCATTGTCTTTCATGAAGATTGAGTCGTTGTTCTCGAACAAATCGAGAATAATTGCTAGTATCAAAAGGATTGTTATTGTGGCCAAAATGGTTATTAGAGCAGCCAGAGCCGTGTTTTCGTCCTGGAAACTTGCTTGGGCAAAGATGAACTCGAAGTCGAGCTCAGTTTTCAGCGGTAAAAAGCCGGAAGCAAATGAAGTTAGATGTGAAGTGCCAATTGTGGAAATGATATTGGTCGAATTGTAAACAGTCAATCCTCTTCCCTCCCATTGTGTTGTTGTTGTGTTGAAGAAGTAGCCGCCGCCAACATAAACTCTTAGTTCGTAGACATTGAGAGTCCAATCAAAGTCCAAATCGGTGCGACCAATCAACTTATTTTGATTGCAATCGATTTTTCCACTCAAATCTTCTTTAGTAGACGTCAAACCGACGTAAAAGCGACCAGTTTTATTACTCATCAATTCCGCTGGAATGAACCAATCCAATCGATCATTCTCGATTTTCCACTTATATTCAACATCCTCATTATTATCTGTAACGTATTTATCGATGTAGAAGACAAAATCGCACTTTTCGGGTAGGGGAAGTTTTTCGTGAGCGACGAAAATCAAAATTTTCTCCATATTCGATGCTGGTCGAACTTGAATATTTAGAGTTGAGAACGTTTGATTGATTATGAGTTCGTGATAAATGATTGGAGGCAGGCCGGTATTAAGAAGAGTTGAGAGACGGCTCGAAACATTCACTATTGTCGTCGTTTCGTCTAATAAAAATATTTTATTTAGTAAAAAATAATTAATTTTTGTGTTTTTTTCGATTTTCGATTAAAAAAGAAAAAAATTTGTTACCGTCAAAGTTGACGTATTGGGGTCCGTTGTCTTCGATCCTCTCGATGACGAGATCCACGTTCTCAGCGATGTTGATTAGATCCAGCACGTCGCCCAGATTGGAGTGGATGCTCACGTCCAATTGCTTTGTCACAGGATTCAAGTTCAGCTGAGCCGAATCCATATATTTCTGGATCAAATTGAATCAATATCAATCAATCAATCAATCAATCAATCAATAGAGATTAAAGTAATCTATTTATTGATTACTCTGGTGACAGTGTCCCACTCCTTGATGACAATTCCCCAGAAATCACTGCAGTAACCCTGAGTAATATGACCCATAACAATGAAATTATCATCTTTACTTTCATTTCCTTCGTCATTATTGGGCATGGGACAAAACCCAAGAGGGAAATGAACACTGCCCATCGATTCGTCTATATAGTAGGACAAAGGCGTCTCTCTGATCCCGTCGCCGTCCATGTCTCGGCCAACCATGCGGTCACCAGACATCCTTTAGAGAAAAATGATAGTAATAAAAGTTGTACCTTGCATCTAAATCTACATCTTTTATTAATACAATTTTGATGATAAAATTATGTTTTATTATGGTTTTAGTACTTTGCAATGATGACATCGACGCCTTGTTCCGAGTCAGTTCTGATCTCCTCTCCCCCCACCAGATTCTTCACCACTGTCTGAGTCACTGCATCCACTAAATCCAGCAATTTGTCGCTTTGTTCAATTGCTTCCACTCTTGTCACGTGCAATGCGTTCTTCTCCGCTGCCACCCAAGGATCCAAGGGAACTGGATCGCCATCTAAAGCAATCAATCAATCAATCAAAATCAATCAAAATCAATCAATCAATCAATCAAAATCAAGTTGTGCATTACGTACCAATGAAAGAGTCATAGTCAAGATCAAAGACATTGTCCATGTCCACAAGCGGAATGCTTTTGGTACTGAGAATATGATCAACATTCTTCAAAATGGCTGCCGCAGCTCCCGTGACCTGATTAGTGAATTTTTTCAACTGCTCCAAATTCCTCACTTCCTCCAGATCTTCGAATGCAACACTCATATTGTATAGTGAATCCACAGCAGCCTCTCTTCCTTCTCTGGGCAAAGTATTTGCGATTTGTAATGCATTATTAGAGGAGGCAACAACATTTTTGACTGCACTGGCGCCCATAATTAGTTCTTCCATAGTGTTGTAGGTCATTGTGTCCCTTAATTTTTGCAAAATCTCCACATTGGAGTGACTCTGATTCCTAATGAACTCGTTGAAAATCTCCAATTGACTCTCGGTCATGTTATTAACGGCGATTTCGTCGAAATCGAAGAGATTTGACAGGGCACAATCGGCTTTTAGGTAACAGGCTCGTTTCTGCATTAATGAGTGGACCAGGGATAATTGAGATAAGAGAACTTGATCGTTTAACTCGGCTGCCTCGCTTATTAAGTCGTTTATATTAAGTTCATTATAATATTCTTCTTCTGGAACGACTAAAATCAATCGTTTTTCAATGATGTTTTCAGCAATTCCTCCCAAATCGTCTTCAATCTCGGCTTTCAGTAAAAATTGACCTGGAGGCAACATGGTCTCTATCACGGAGCCAATACCGGCATGTAACTGGTGCACCACCTCCTTGCCGTCCACCTCCTCTATCACTGTTAAAAATCAATAATTCTCAAAACACATAGTAATAAATGTTGTAGCTCTGATTAAGATCTACAAAAAAGTATTAAATAAGATTTTAAGTTTATTTTTACATGTAAAGACGTATTGCGTGATTCCCAGATTCTCCGGGTCTCTGTATCCAGTGCATCCTATTCTGAACTTGTCTACTGCAGCTCTTCCTGTACTTGTTTTCTCCCAATTATTATCGGAATTTTTTATTTCCACTTGACATTGGCCATTTTCAGGTGGTTTGTTTATGATCAATCTTAGTTCAGATGAACCTGAGCTCTCGACCATGAACGGTCCATCTTCAGTTTGAGTTGTCACTTCCAATTCAATTGTAAAAGCTTCAATCTTCTTTGCTTGGGCCTTGAAGAAGAGAGAGGACAAGGCCAATTGGGAAACGTCAGTTCGTCTGTCACTGCCGTCACCGTATACTGTCAAAATTTTGGAAATAAATCAAAAATTTCATTAAATTTTAAATTTTATAAAAATATTTTAAAATTTGAAAGTTTTGACTGAGGATTATTACTGTAAAGACATCCTGGCGGCATGCTGGAGGCTCCTTCGCTCCCTGAATCCATGGAAATTGGCGGGGAATCACAATACCACTGCAATGACAATATTATCAAAATTATCAAAATTAATCCAAAAATTTTTATTTAATAAAAATATCTCTAAATATAATTTTTTTTAAAAAGTTTTTAAATGACCTCTTTGAGTTCTTGCTGATTATCCAGCTTTATGTTGAACTGATACTCTTGCTCGACTCCACAATTGTGTACACAAAGTCCTCTGAGCGCAATTCGATCTTGGTCATTGATCAAAACTCCATCTGGCACAGGCACGCATCTGGTCACACACTCAATGTCGATTTTGGGCACACTCAATCTGGTCACTTCCAAATCCAATTTAGCTTTAGTCCTTCTCCCGTCATTCGAACTCAGAACCAACGTTAATTCGAAAGTCATGCCATAAGAAACAAAACTGGCTGTATTGAGGTTCAAATTGCCATTTTTACTTCTTAATTGACCTGGACCACTTCCGAAACAACCTTTGCCATTATAAACCAATAAGGGATCAGAGGGAGCAGGAATATAAAGTTGTTTATTCAGAGGTTGAAGTAAAGGATAATTTTGGGTTCGGTCCATCTCTAACTTTTCCTTTTCCGGTTTTACTACACGACAATACCAAGTGTAGTTGAAATTTTTGTTTGTTAAGTCGTCCGGGTCGTAGGAATTGTCTGCCGCCTCTAATTGCAAAAATTCGTCGTAGCCGATGCGAATTTTCGAGATTGAGCCCTGAATTATTATGGCCACCAAGTCGCTCTTGCTGATTTCGACGTAGGTAAAAGCAGATATTCTAGGCGGTTCCGACTCGAAATCGTCCTCGTCCCTCTCCATTTCGAACTGGACATCAAATTTAGAGCAAAAAAGAATTAATAGAAAATTTAAAAAATATTTTAAAAATTTCAAAAAAAAGAAGAAAAATTTAGATTCTTATCATACTTCCAGAGTGTAGACGAGCTTGTAAAGGCCGATTTCAAGGGTTTTGGGTGGCAATCTCAAAGCCGTATTACTAAGAGCTCTGGAATGTTCTTTCAAATCGACTTTTATAGCGACTCCTTCCTCTGTTTGTCCTAGAGCGTTGATTTGGGTCTGGACTGCGTAGATTTCCCAATAGGATTTGTAGGGCACGGAGCAGTCGATGTCCAGGTTGACGTCGGCCAACACGGCCTTCGACTTTTTGACCTTGGGCACGAACTCGTCGATGGAGACGTGGGCGTCGCTGATCATCAGCCTCGGCATGGGGCAGGGCAGGTCGAAGACGGGGACCATCAACAGGGCCGAATTGTGCTGACGATGATCGAAAATCTCGGCTCGAACCTCGTAATTGCCTCGAGATCTAGTCAAACAAAGATATTATTTATTATACGAAAATGTCAAAAACTAAAAAAATGTCAAAAAATATCAAAAAATGTCAAAAAATGTCAAAAAAATATCAAAAAATTTCCAAAAATGTCAAAATATATCAAAAAATATCAAAAATTTGAGGAGAAATTAACTTACCTATAGATGTGATTATAGGTAAGTTGTTGATCCAGTCTCAAAATTGCATATTGCTCCAGTTTCGAATCGACCAATCTGCATGTCTCTAAATTTCCATAATAAATTTTATGACTGTCATCGCCCAGATCGAGTTGCAGACAGGTGTGGATGCCGAAGCTCTCCACGTCCATGCTGATGGTCTTGGGCTCGTTGTGATCCACGATCATGTCGTCGTCCATCAGGGTGACGGGACCCGCGGAAGCCATCACTTCCAGATCGATTGGCCGCTGCGTCTCCAGACAACCGTCCAGCTCGTTGCAAATTAGAAATTTGGCGCTATACAAGGCCTCGGGCTAAAAAAAATAGCAACATTTTCTAATTTTTGTCTTTATTTATCAAATTTTTGGAAATTTTCAGTTTTAATTTGGATTTTAAATCGATTACGAGAGGATCGCAGTGATCGAATACGAAATTCAATTCGTCATTATCGTCGTCCATGTCCAAGGGGAAGTCGACTATACAGGGCGCCGGCATGACAACACCGGAGTCAAGAGGCACTGCAACGAATTCTATGCGCTCCACAGTGCCTATTTTTGAAAATTTTGAAAATTTTCATTAATATTTTTTATGAATTTGACCAAAATTTAAATATTTTATTTAGTAAAATTTTGTCAAATTCTGACCGTCGGCCACGCTGAGATCGAAATAAGGCTTCAATCTGGCCGGCATGAACCAGTTTCCTTGCTCTAATTCGCATTCGATCAACTCTTCCTTGTCGTCATTTCCATTTTGATAATAACTGAGTTTGAATTCGAAGGGTGGCATGATTTCTCTGTAAACAGTCGTTTGTTCGGAACTCCAAAATTTCAATTGTTTATCCACAATTTGACCGAATCCTTCGGGTCTGGGCTCAATTCTCTGTACTGTCTGGAGCACTGTTGTGTTGTCAGCTGCTATTGCTATGTTAGAAATGCCATTAAATAAGTTGATTGCGAAGGTGTGGACACCCTTGGTGTTGCTGAAGAAGGGAATGGATAGAGCGATTGATTTCTGCCCATAAAAACTGTTCACCTCTCCATTAGGACCTAGAACAAATTCAGGTAGAATGTCAATCAATCCATTGATTACGCAATCAACCAATCAATCAATCAATCAATCAACCAATCAATCAATCAATCAATAAATAAATCAATCAATCACCGGCCACAGTGTTTTCTCTGATCCCCACATCCGACAGTTCTAATTCCTCAAGACAAGCAGGGGATTCTTGGCAATCCAGTAGTTCCATCGAAGATTCTTCATCTAAGTCGACTGGATGAAACAGCAAAGTTTCGTTAGTGTCCACATTCACAAATGACAATTTTGGTTTCGAGGCCAAAACGACATTGGGCATTGCTTTTAGTTCAAGGATGAAGGGCTCAAACTCTTTTATGGCATTGGGATAAGAAATCGTCCAATCAGAGGCCAAAACGGGATGAGAGACCAAAACGTGCCTAATAAAAAGTAATTATTATAAATTTTTCTATATTTTTTATTTTATAACAAATTTTGAAAAAAATGAGTTTTTACCATGTGAGCAGGGTTTGTTGAGAGGAGTTGGTGAGGCTCTGTAGTAATAGAGTGACTTCTTCCTCTTGACCCACGGTTTCAAAGGTGCGTCTTAGTTCTAGGCTGAAACCGAGGCTCGATTCATTCAAGTTCGGAACTGAAAATACCAAAAAAATAAAAAAAAAACATTTCAAAAAATAATAAATATTCGTAATTATTAAAATTTTACAAAAAATTCAAATTTAAAAGTTTTTTTAAAAGTTAAGTTTTCATACCTTGGAAGGGACAGAGGTCAGAGCAGGCCGCCACCACTTGAGCCTATCAACAAAAATAGAAAAAAATTTCAAATAAAATGTTTGTTTACATAAAATTTCCAAAATTTTCAAAATTAAAAAAAAAAAGTAAAAAAAAAATTCGTCCAAACCTGAAAAGTTTCCTCGTGGACCTGCGTGGCACAAATTGGTTGCTGAATTCCCTCAATTCTTGCACATCCAAGATACTTTGTGCCATTAAAGGCAAATGGGAAGCTACAATCGCCCAAATCTCCTTCTCTCAGTACATCCACATCTCCCAAATCAGCATTGATGGGCAAACCTTGACAAGTTTTATTAGTGTTTAATTGCGTTTTCAAAAGACTTCCTGGCATCAATTCAATGTGAAAGATTATTTCCTCTTTCATGGGCACAAAAACTTCGGCAATGTAGGTGTAAAGTGTGTCCACAGAATTGTCTTCGTTCACTGACATGGAACGAGTGGCGCCATCTGGCGGCGGACGCCAAGTAATAAAGTGGCCAGGATTATTAGTGATCAAATTCGAGGGATGCTGAGCAGAGAGATCGGTGAAATGGATGCCCTCAGGGGAACAACTCACTTTGAAGGACGATTCCAAGGCCAAACCTTCGTCTGGACCATCGACCTATTAATAAATATTGTAAAATTTATCAAAATTAACATTTTTTATTAATAAAATTTTTGGAATTATTATAGTAAAATTTGTTCATTACGGTGACATAGAGCGATTTTTGGGTGATTCGTTCGCATAAAAGCTCTTTGGCAAGTTTGACAGTTCTCTCTTCGGTCACTAATATCGATACAGCTGCCTTGCATTGCTGAGGCGAATTTCGACCCTCATTAACGATCGTGTAGAGGCCGTTGTTATAAGAGAGACTCGTACCCAACATGGAATCGAAGTTTCCTCTTTCCACTCTAAAGTTACCAAAAAAATGATAAAACAATTTTTATTCTTTGAAATATGAGGAATATTTCTTATTTTATTCAATCTTTCGTTACGTGGCCAATCTGGGACAGGAGACGGGATCAAAGCATCTGATGGCTATCAGTGTTTGTGTCTGCAGCTCCTCTAATAATGCTTCCTCACTAAAAATGACGTCTTCATTCACGGCCTCATTACTGATGACGACTGTCACCAATTCATTAATGGCTTTTATGGAGATTTTGGCCAATTCGGTCCTGTCATAAGATTCTGGGGGCTGACCCACTAATGAAAAACATCAAAAAAGTGGAAATTTTTGAAAATTTATTAATGAAAAATATTGATTACGTAATCACCTTGTGCCTCTTTGAAGTCTGCAGGACATTGGAAGTCGTTTAAGCAAGTTTTCTCTATACTGCAATAACTTTCCTGTTGTCCAAAGGGCGAAATGCACT
>JAOXNJ010150942.1:0-21059 GCA_028566655.1 Metis holothuriae
ATTAATTCGACGCTGGAGAGCGTCCAAGAGAAGAGGTCATCAAATCTTCGAGATCTTTGAATAATGTGGGCCAAGTCGATATGGACTGTGGCGAATGTTACATCCTCGTTGCTTCTTGGTTGAGGAAGGCGTGGGCCCGGCGATTCCCACTTCCTATTGAGACTTGCACGCAATGACGCCTCGTTGTTTTGAGGAAAGTAGCTGTTGTAAGGTTCTACTCTTCTTGAAGGAAGAGATGAATCTAAAAAGGATCCCGTGAAAGTCGGAACTGCATTGGTGGTGACACTGTAGGTCTCTTGCCCATCTTCTTTCTTGAAAAACTTAAACGGCTTCACTTTGAGAGAGGGGACATCGGAGCACGAAGCCTCTGCCTTCAGGCCACATTGATCTCTACCTAAACTCTCTTCCTGTTCGTTGTTATTACGGCCGCCGACAAGTTTCATTTGGGAATCTTCGCCAGTATTATTGATGGAGTTTTCTTCCAATTCATTGTTCAAATTGAACTTGACACCTGAATCCGTTGCGGTCTCGACATTACTACGAGTTTTGACATGACTTCCTTCCTTATTGATGACGAGATCGTTTTCTTTGTCTTCATGTTCCTGGGGTTCTTGTGCTACATCTTCAGGTCCCTTAGTCTTGAAATTAAGGATCTCTTTGGATTCACCATGTTCAATCTTATCTTTTGATGCTGTAGGACTAAAGTCGAAGTTGTTTATCAATTCATTCTCTTTCAAAACGTCAGTGTCTCTAAGCTGTTCCTTAATCTCAGTCGTTCCTTCCTGGGGCAAAACAGCAGAGCACGAGGGTTCACCGGGCCCATCAACCACGTCAGATGCCTCATCTTCATTGGGCGAGCGGTTTTTGCGATCTTCTCTTGAAACCGTCTTTCCGGAGACAGCGGTTACGGAGGTCACCAAATTAAGCGTCTCGTAAGCACCGCCAGCATCACCATCGTCGTCATCATCTAGACTACTGTAGTTGGTGTTGAAAAGAGGAGCAAGGGAGTTTTTGCGAAGACATTCGTCTTTCATGGCTGAAGACAACAAGCATGCTGCTATAAACTTGCCCTTGTCACATCTCAAACACTTACTGTGACTGAGAATGTCCTGAACGCAAAGCTCGCTTTTCGTGTCAAGAGAGGATAACGATTCCATGGTCATGGCAGTCAAAGCTTCGGAGTAGTGCTTGTGGAAGTCTTCAGCCTTGAGAATGCGCTTGGGAATTCGCATTGCAGTATAAGGAGACAAGACAACGTGGGAGGACTCCAAGACGTAGAAGTATCTGAAGAAACCAAAGACTATATCCACTATGTTAGCACTTCCCTCTTTGTTGCTTGCACTTGACGGATATGAGGCATCGGTCAGCTCCGAAGTCAATCTTTCCAAATGTCCATAACCACTGACCCCATCTCTCAAAGCTAACCAAGAAATCAAAAAATAAGATTAAAAGTGGATTGTCGCTGGAGTAAAGTTGGCACATTAGGCATCATGATTACACAAAAAAGTTTACCTTCATACGAAGAACACTGATCCAGGATGTGTTTCATGGGGGGCAAGAACTTCAGTGTTTGAAGATAAAAGATGGCCATCGTCGCCAAAGCATGCGATGAGATTCTGTTTTCATTCGGACCGCAAATTTTGAAGAACCTTGCCCATATTTTGAGAAAGACGAGTATGGGCCGCATATTCCAATAGATTTGTACCAGTTTCTTCATTAGCTCGACGTGTAAAATACACGCTCCTTGTCTAGTACATCTGAGGCCAAAGATGAGATCTGATGCAGCTTTGGCTATGAACCTAATGTGCGGGTCCTTGTCGTGCTCGATAACCATTACGACTTTGCTAATGGCATCAGAAGACTGAAGAATAAACAACAGGCGCTGCGCGATTTGCTTGTCTGTGATTGAACAATCGTCTTTTTTCGGCTCTGGAAATCAAAGCAATAAGAGTTCACTTAATCATCATTTAACAAGGCTGCTATTTTCAACAAACTAGGTACAAATTACCCCATAGAAGTACGAGATTGACATCCGACGTCTTCAAAGCTGTTCCAGTCGCATAGGAACCAACTAACTCCAGCTTTGTGTTCAGATCAGTCAACTCATTGCTATTGCTCACTATACCTTTAAGTTGAGAAATAATCTCTTTCACGAGGTCCTTGGATTGTTGGGTTGTTGACGCTTTCTGTACAAGAGAGAGAACTTGCCTTTCCAAATCTTGAACGGTCTCACCATCAACGTCATTTCCAAGTGGAGTGTCGTCGGCCACTGTCTTATTATTTTCTTTGACGTTAGCTTTCGCTTCTTGCTCTTCCTCAACTTCAAGGCTCTTCAAACTGTCTTGAGACATTTCTCTTTTCAGTGGCACTAACTGGACTTCTCCACTGCCTGAATCAACGTCGTTGTCAGGCACAACGATTGCCGACGACACATCGCCCTTGTTGGGGGTGGCCGACTCAAACTCTTCCTCAAGTTGAAGATTCTTCAAAATACTCTGGGCCACCTCACTACTGCTCACAGGAATCACTTCTATTCCCAGATTGAGTTTGGCCAAAATGACGTTCGTCGCTACGGCAATTTTAGCTTCCGTCCTATCAAAAATGTTCACACGTTAAACACTAAATAAACAGCTCTCATTTTAAATCATGACCTAACAGTACTTACTCATTGTTGAAGGTAACAATCGCAGAACAATTCTTCAAATGATGGCCTTTAGCACCTTCATCAATGAAAGTGAGAGAGACAACGTTGAGCTCAGTTTCGAAACACTCTTGCAACTCATCGGTGGTCAATCCACGGGGGAAGAAAGCTATTACCGATCGACTCATCCACGTTTGGCCATTGAAGTTGTTGCCATTCTCGTCAGATAACTGACTCTCAAGCGATTCATTCTCGACTTCTTGTTGCTTTGAGTCATTGTCATCACAGGCAATAAGAACAGCCCCTAGATCTGGTTCTTGATGGGAGAGCTTAGTTCTGTGCTCTTTGGCCATCGGAGTTGATGACACGAACTCGACCTTTGCGGTGTCACCTTTGCCACAGCAACTTTCCTCTCCATGCTTCTTCTCTAAATCGATTATTGTCTCGTCTAAAGTGATCAGAGAACAGTCAAGACTTCCGATGGTGCTCGACATCTGAGCTACATTAGATTCGTCCAAATCGTCGTGACGCGAGGCTGACTCGAGATAACTGCCGTTGCCGGAATTGACTGTGGACCCGAAGGAGCAGTCGCCCACGTTCTACAAAGAAGAATAGTTAAATGTGAGCATAACAGGCATTAAAATTCACCTTACTGAAATATTTCGGAAAAGAACAAAAGACTGACTGAAATTAATATGAGAAATTTTTCACCACCGCAAATTCTGACCTCTCTGACACGCAACCTATCACTAACAACCACGTCTTCTCTGCAACTAAGTATTAAGCTTCGACACTTCAAAAAAAGCTTGCACATATTGGAACTCTATATGAAACGAACTCCTAAATTAAAATTAAACCTAAATTTAAAAAGCGTATATTCACTGGTGTTACTGATAAGACAAGAAGACCAGCTGACAAACCTGATCAAAAGGCACGCTGCGGATCTTCAACTCCATGGAGACCTTGTCATCGTCGTTCGTCTCGTCGCCGCAGGAGCTCGCCAATTGCCGCAACAATCGGTCCTACAAGAACAGCAATAGCCTCAATCACAGGTGAAACATTAATCAAACGATGAAGACGAGAACAATGAAAAGTACTAGAAAAAGCGACTAACAAATCTGATGAGAAAAGAAGAATTAGAGAAGAATTAATGAGAGTGAAAATTAGTGGCGCTTAAAAGAGCGGGCATAATCATTGCCATGGGGCCCCGCGACGCGACGCAGACCGGACCCACTTCCACGGTCGCCGGATCGGCTGCCTGCAACCACAACAAAAAGACATTAATTTGATATAACGAGGACGCAATTAAAGATTGTTTAGGCATCAATTAAGCACTTAATTAACATCAATGGTAAGTATGTATTTACTTCGATTCCTCGGCCATCATCGCTTTTTGTATTCCGGCTTTTCCTCCTCCGATCAGACTTGTCTGAGAGGAGGGCGAGGCGTTCGTCGCTCCATTTCGGACTGGGCCCCACTTTGTCTCTGGCCATCTCGGCCACGAACACCATGTCGTCTAACTACAAGAAGCACGTAATGACTCACCTTGATCAATCAACAAGGAATGAATGGTGAAATCAAGCGCAAAATCGTCGCCAAACCGAGTGAAGCCGCCGTCGCCGCCAGGGCAGCCCAAGGCGTCGCGGCGTCATGTGACCAGATAAAAGATTAATAAAAAGCGCCCAAAAAGGCGCGCAAAAAGCGCTTTTTTATTGTGAGTTTTGGCGCTTTTATCGCGCCTGGTCACGGTACGTCACAAAGAAACTGGTTTTTCTCGCCAAACGTGGCGTCGCCAATTCGACTGGGGTTGATGTCGCACCGTCTTTGTTAATGTTGTTTTTCGTTCGAGATCGACTCCGATGCACGTGGTTGGACTGGTAAAAACTTCTTGCCTGTAGCTTTTTTGCTTGCTTTAATATTAATTTGATTTTATTAGTGTTTTATAACAACATTTTAATTAGTGTATTTTTTAAAAAATAATGCAATAATTGTATGTAATTTACAAAAAGGAGTCTGTGGCCCTTTGCATCTCTATTAGTCCAGTGCAAAAGACTCCTTTTTTTGACCGAAACTTGAGTGTTGTCTGTCCATTTTGAATGGTCAACTTGAGTTTTGGGCCAAAAATACTGCTCTTTTTTTCAGGGTTCTTCTTAAAGAAAGGGTTGAAGGGTGTAACTGACAAGTGTGCAAGCCCTTAATGGTCCTCATTTCAAGGTCGAAGTGCACCCATCCATCCATCTGGGGAAGCTGGCCTTCATGAGCTTCAGTCAGTCATAAATTTAGTGCAGACAAAAAAGGGCGTGAGCAAAGAACATTTTGACTACTGTTCAATCTTTACCTTAAGCTACTACCACTATACTTTATTCACTTACTTTACTTACTCATTTATTCTCTTTTCTTTCTTCTCTACTACATCATTACTTGTTGCTTTATAGTGAAGTCTTTACTTGCTTTGCTTATTGCTTTACTTACTACTTTACTTAGTTGCTTTTCTTGCAGCTTTACTTATTGCTTTACAAACTTGACAAGTTATTTTACTTTGCTGCTTCTTTTCCAGCTACTTTACTTACTTCCTTTACTTAATGCTTCACATAGTCGATCATTGTACTGCTTCTTTCTTTTCTGAACGCCTTTTTTAGGAACCAATAGATTATTTACTATTCTATAATACTGTAAGTAATGCTGTAAGTATTATACATGTTTAGTTTAAGGCAGAGTTGGCTTGGAGTCGACTGAAAAACGAGGTCAGTTTCAGGCACTCATGCATAAAAGTCACTATAAAATGTTTTTCTTTAATGATGCACAAATTGATGTAGTTTTTTTAGTATTTTTTGCTCAAATAATCAAAATTTCGATAATTAATGGAAAAAGGATTCAAGAAAGAGAGAGAAAATGCGTTAATGAAAGGTTTTGTCTTCGCTTTTGTTGTTTGCCTTGAATTTGCTTTTATTCTAGTAAAAAAAGTACTTGGAATTGCGTGAGACTCGCACATTTTCACTGACCACAAATGCAAAAGAGCCACACTAAACAACCACTGACACTGTACATAATGTTATATGTACACATTATGTAGGAAGTACATACTAATGTAAGTAATAATAAGTCATTAATGAACTTGCTACCTTTATGTAAATGCATAAAAATAATACTACAAAGAATTATATATAGTAACATTTAGTGGGTTTAAAGAATTCAAAGCTGGAATTAGTGGCCATTTTGGTGGTCGCCATTTTGCTCCTCTTTCCCAAGCCAAAAATGTCTTTTTTTTTCATCTTTTTATGTAAAATCCAATGCAAAAAACTGCTTTAATGTAACATTTTATTACAACTAATACAACACAGTAGTATTAATATGTACATAATTGTGTTATGTGGTAATGGTTGAGTACGGAACGACTTCCAATTCCTATTGCGACCACAATGCATGTCTTATGACCGCACTTTATTAGCATGAAATTGTACTGACACTATTATTAAATAAAATATTTAATAAATGTTTTAGTTCAGTAATAATGTGAGAGCAAGTGGAGCGTGAGTTTGGCCGCAGAATGACTGACTTCAACACTAAAAATGACCGCAAAAATGACTTCTACCACTACAAATGCTGTAGTACATAGTATGTAGCTGTCAAAATGCGACCACTCATGTACATAGGTGTGAGAGTTTCTTGCTTCCTGAAAACAACAACAAAAAAAACATACAGTATTATTTTTTCAGCAATTTTCTAATAATTACATCATTACATTACATTATTTATAAATGAGCAGTACTGTAGGTATAAATCTTTTGGTTTATTAATGCAAGTCTCTCACTAATGAATTCAAGTTGGTAGCCAAATCGGAATATGCACTCATTTGTGTACATATATTACTAACTCTTTTAACTAAAAGTATAAGTAATAAGTGAGTTTTCTGCTTTATAACTGGCTCAAAGTCATTATTTAGAAGGAGGCAAAACCGGGAGCCAAGTTGGAAATGATGCAAATTTCGAGTATAATGAGGAAACTACCAGTAAATGATAAGTAAAGATGAGTTGATTCCTTGTTTTCCAACGCCCCCTGTAGCTCCTCCTAGGGATGCAGAAAAGTCTTTTTTCCCTGCAGGGAGTCAGACTTGAACAGAAGACAATTGAAGTAGCAGGAACTTTTTATTTAGCATACGAAACAAAACGACTTTGATTCCAAAAATCATCTACTACATAAATACCAATGCACTTCCCAGTTATAAAGTCTGAAATGTTGATAATACGCGTACGTGGTTCGTTTATTGAGCATCACAAATTGATTGACGCAGCCAATAGTCGAGAGGAATGCAAGATTTCAGCCCCATAAAAGTCGAATGCACCTCAAAACATTGCTACAATAATCACTTATTATA
Source organism: Metis holothuriae (assembly GCA_028566655.1). NCBI lineage: Eukaryota > Metazoa > Arthropoda > Copepoda > Harpacticoida > Metidae > Metis > Metis holothuriae. Next base: position 7,017 of record JAOXNJ010150942.1, read on the forward strand.
GTCACTTATTAAACAATCTTCTAGTACTTTCTTTATATAATACTTACTTACTAATAAGTGATGAGTATGGAGAAGTAAAGCGTTAGTGAATTGATGGGGGCCCACATCCAATCACTCAACTTTCCCTCCCAATCCCTCCTAAACGAGCTTCTCCAAGGCATTTTTTTACTACAATATACTGAATTCTGTAGTATTACATTATATTTTTTATTAATACATAATGTACTTATTACTTAGTAATGTAGGTAAAAGTATTGACTAAAGTATATATTCGACGAAGGGATTTAGGACTACATTACTGATTGGTATAACTAACCCTTCGGTTTGGCGGGGGGTGGCAGCAATTTCGCTGTAGGGTGTCCCAGGTTGGCTTCTGGCACGCGTCAAATAAGATTTTCTAACTTGCATTACTTCTTTCTGTCTTTTCTAATGGTTTTTATAGCTCTCATGTCCATACTGATGCCATTTTTTGTTATGAAGAACAAAAAGAATACTAAAAATGTAGTAATGATGCCACACATTCTCTTCTTCTTTGTATTAATTTATCTTTTACGAATATACGAGTACCATTCATAACCAATATGTAGTATTTGAAATCGTTGTTTTAGCCATTTTTCTATATCAACCTTCATCACTTTACTGAACTTTTATTTTTTATGAAAATATTATCTTAAGTTTCTCTAATTAAAATATTAAAATAGATATAATAAAATTGATATAAAAAGATAACAATAATTGTAATAAAAAATTGCTTTTATTTCACCTTCTTTCCTATTATTTCTGCCGATTTTGTTATTACTGTTATTGGGAACCGGGAGATGGCGCCGGCTTTGGCCGGTGCCGGTGCCGGCGCCGGAAACGGCGCCGTCGCCGCCGTCGTCAATATTTATTCTTTCCTTTCTTTTTGAGCACAATTCCCGTATTTTTCTTTGTTTTTGAGACATTTTTAATATTCAGATTACTTTATGAAGAAAATATTTATTTCATTCGTAAGCCAAGGATATCTCATAATATCCTAATATATCTTGGAATGAGAATTAAAGTAGAATTTTATTCAGTCAATAATTAGCTAGCAAATATATTTTGATAATTTTCCATCTTTGATCCAATTTTTGAGAGTTTTTTATTTGTTTTTCTAATATGTACCAATTTCAAGTCCCCAAGTTGTTCTGTATCAAAAAAAACTTTAAAAAGTGTCAAATAAATACCTTTATTTCTCACCAAATTCCACCAATATGCATTAAGGCAAGTAAAGTGGAAAAGTTGGGCATCCGGTTGTCTTAGAAGACAGTAATAAAATATGAAAAGAATGCATGGAGAAGGAAAAAAGCGGTAAAAAAAAGAAAGATTATTAGAAGGAAGATAAGGAATGAAGTATTTTTACTTATGTAGAATGAAGAAGTGGCTGGTTCATTAAGCACAGGAAGCCAACAACGGAGTCGACGACAAACGACAACGACAACAGTCAAAAATCCAACTCGTTATTCCCTATTTACTGTATAATTATGTATGTACTACATAACTACGTAGTATTATATTGACTTAATGTAAAATGGTTATTAAAATTATGAACATTACTATATTTTAAAAAATTTACTAAAAAATGCCTTTTATTTCGAAAAAAAGGTGGAGAAAAAAAGCAAATTTTGATAGATATGTATGACTCCTCGTATATGTCATTCAATGTATTATTAGACATTTTTGAGATACTAATGCAAGTAATTATCATTATTATCAATTTTTTGAACAAAATTTCTCAAAATTGGCTTAATTCGCAGTTTTTGGCTTACTTTTACTTTAAAAAAAACCTATTCATAAGAAATAAATCAAGTAAAAATTTTTAAAAATAGTTTTAAGAAAAGCTTCACTGAAAATTGTTCTGTTTCTTTTCTTTTTTTTTGTGCAGTAACAAAAATTCGTTTTTATTGTGTGTGGCCTTTGCAACAACGACTTCTGAGATCGTCTCGGGTCAACTGAGCCCAGTCTCATTACTCACAAACATCATTGTAGTAGTGCTGCACTTGACACCACAAATGAACAATAATAGACTTTAGACTTTAGACTTTAGTCTCAAAGTGCTTTTTTGAGTTAAAATTAGTCTCTTTTTACGCTAATTTGTGGTCACTCTTACTAGGCACAGATATTTTTAAGACTACATGTTTCTACTAGTACTAAAACTACAACTGCTCCATTCATTCGCTTTAGATAGAAGTGCAAGTGCTCCCTCATTCATCTTTCTTTTACTATGAACTTATTTATTCTCTTCTTCCATTTCGTTCTTCAAACCGTTAATTTTGTCTTTTACAGCAAATCTTTTAATACACTTTCAATATTGAACTTATAATTTTTAAAAGAAATATATAAAAAAATGTTTAAAATGTTCCATTTTCTTTGAATTTTTCCTTAATAAAATTACGTAAAAGCATATAAAAAACTTTTATTTGGATTCCACATTCATTTATCTATAAATGATCATTTAGCTAAAAGAGCAATCAATTGTGTGCATCCATTCCAATCTTATCGTCTCTTCCATTCAACGATGCTGATTGAGCTTTTCGCAACAATTCATTCTTGTTCCTTTGTTATTTAACCCTTATTAAAAAAGAGCCAAAAAAAATGGGAGAATGGGGACGAAGCTTTATCTTATCACTCAAGCTCAATTCACCACTAACAATGTGTAGCAGCTAGAAGAAGATACTACTGTAATACTTTAGTTTCTATTGTCTTCTTCCATTTATTTTGACTTTAGTGCTACATTTTGCTTTACATTTTGCTGTTTTATAGTGTTTATTATATAATGTGTGTAGTGTTTTGTTGTCTTTTCCTCGTTTTTTTGGCTGAGAGAGCCGACGGGATAACGAGGTTGCTTGCGATCGACATTGCTCACATTGTCAACGTCGATCACGGAGAGGAGACGAACACGACGAGTAGTGACTACTTACAATGACTTCAAAGACTACTACTAGCTACTACAGTTCCTACAAAGCGACTACTACTACTAGAACTACTTCTACAATAACAACTACTACAACTACTTACTTCAACGACCACAACTCTACAGCTACTACATTTCCTACAATAACAACTACTACTACAACTACTTACTTCAACGACTACAACTCTACAGCTACTACTTTTCCTACAATAACAACTACTACTACTACTACTTACTTCAACGACTACAACGTGTACAGCTACTACATTTCCTACAATAACAACTACTACTACTACTACTTACTTCAAAGACTACAACGTCTACAGCTTCTATTTTTCCTACAAAACGACTACAACTACTATAACTGCTCTACAAAGACTGCAATGACTACAGTTATTGCAACTGCCTTTAACGACTACTACTACTACAACTACTCACTTCAACGACTACACACTACGTAGGACGTACATCATGTTGGTTTTAAGATGTCTTCAAAATTGAATTCATCCAATATTGATGACTCCATCAACATTTGACAGTACATAAAGAACTGATTGACCGACTTCCATCTAATCTCTTGATTGATTGATTGATTGATAGGGTGAGCAATGACGAGCACTTCCTGCTCGTTAACATTAGCAGGCATTATGCATGATTGACTTCACAATAATCCTTCTCTTCATGTATAATGACATTTTTTACAAAAACTCAATCTTGAGTGAATTTGGACTTAAATGAAGTCCAAATGGAGTTGCACAATAAAAGTATTTGGAAATGTTATTCTAGCACTAATAGTTGGCCCTAAGGAATGTAGGTAGGTTTTTGCTTACTGGCCTTTTTACTACATATAATGACATTTCTTGATTTAGTGCTAAATTCACCTTTTAAAAAAAAAAAAACTCCTTTATAAAGTACTTCTTCTATGCTTTCCTGAGGATGTGAAGAAAAACTAGTGTTATCACATTTTACTAGTAGGTACAAAAGGTACACTACATTACTATACATTTATTACATGTATATGTAATAAATTATATGTAATAATGTATATGTAATAAATTACATATATGTACGAGTACGTATATGTAATAAATACGTAATAAATAGTAATGTCTGTTATGTAATGAGTGTTTAATGGAGGGTAAGTGTAAAGAATCAATTTGCTTTGCTGGCAAAGTAAGAAAGTAATATCAATCAATCTGAAAGTTGAGAGCATCCATTGAATAGCTGTCACTCACTCACGTGTGTCCCACGAAAAACTTTGATATATGTACAAGTACTTTTATACTAGGTAAAACTTTTATTTCACTGTAAATGTTAGCATTTGATGTAATATATAAGAGGACAACAAGTACTTGGAATGGTGACTGGCTTTTATCCCAGGCTAATCCGCGACTAACAAGACAAAGCCGACTTCCCTACACACGAGTCCGTGTGTATGACATCATTACTGGCAACGAGAGCAACAAGCTCCAAAAGAAAAGATTGTTCGTTTTTTTGCTTCGTTTTCTAAGGGAAATTTCAATAAGCGTCGAATGTGTCGTGACTCCGACGCCTCTGATTTTGCCCAATTACCAAATAAATGATGCAACACTCACTTATTATTAGATGTTATTAGTATTTACTTGTTGCATGTCAAAGCTTTTTTTGACTAAAAGAAATCTCTCTCTTTTTTCTTAAATTATGGTAGATACGAAAAGTTGTTAAATTTAGGCGGTCACGACATTTAGACACGTATATAATTGTCTGACCTCTATTCACGCAATGTTCTTTGTCACACTATCTTCCTTCCTTAATGTCATGTCTACTTTTACTCTAATGTCTACTCTCACTAATGTCTACTATTACTAATATCTACTTTTACTTTGATGTCTACTATTACTGTAATGTCTACTATTACTAATGCCTACTATTACTGTAGTGTCTACGAGTACTATTACTGTAATGTCTACTCTCACTAATGTCTACTATTGCTGTAATGTCTACTTATTGCTAAATGTCTACTATTACATTAATGTCTACTCTCACAAATGTCTACTTATTACTGTAATGTCTACTATTACTGTAATGTCTACTTTTACTGTAATTTCTACTTTTACTAATGCCTACTCTCACAAATGTCTACTTATTACTGTAATGTCTACTATAACTAATGAAATATTTAGGGTGATAAAATAATCTCACCTTTCTCCCCAATAACAATGAATGGTAAAACTAAGATGAATGAGCAAAGTGAGAAAGATTCAAGAGGGTTCATAGCTAGCTCCATTAGTGTTCCCCATTGTTTTTGAGCTACCCCAACTTGTTTGCTGTGCCAGTAGCAACATAGTTAGTGCTAGTTTCATGATTTTTTGGAGCGTTGTTATTTGGCCTCGTGTCTTGCCATCGATTGATGCACATCCATCTCTGGCATCTGTAGCAGCCATCACGTCAGCTGCTATCATCCGCAGTCATCTTGGGCAAGTGGCCTGCCATCAACCATTATTCCTGTCTAAAGAGAATTTCTGCTGCCCACTTGTAACACTGATAATGAAAAGGTTTTGCTACTTTTCTTACTGCTACTGCTACTGCTTCTACTACTACTGCTACTACTTCTTCTAACTGCTACTACTTCAACTACTACTTCTACTTATTCTAACTGCTACTACTACAACTACTACTTCTACTATTACTGCAACTACTTCCACAAAAATCTTCTATTACTACAAATACTCCCCTTACTACTTTTCTTCTACTACTTCTATTTCTACTTTATCCCTTCTACTATTACTACATCCTTTTATAAACAGTCTCGACTTTTCCACTTTTAGCTGTACAAAACGTTCTTCAGCCATGATATGCGCTATTAACCTTTTTTTCTTCTTTCTTTAAGAGCCGAATTTAGATTTGATAAAAGGCTTTTAGTGACATTACTAGCTACTTGACATTCCTCCCAGATATGCTCGTCATGGAGCCATTAGATCGCCATTAAGACCTCAGATTAAAATGTCTTTTGCTACACAATAAATAAAGTATGTACTATTAATAATGTGACTAATGTAAATGGCTCTGATCCAAATAAATCGTTAAGATTGTTAAGGGAAAGCAGAGATTTTGTTCCATCATTATTATAGAATTGTCAAAATTGGCTGCAATATTTGCAATTATTACAAGAAATTAATTGACATTTTGTCAATGACTTTTATAGAATTAATGGAGATGTAATGAACTTTGATTGCTCTCAATCAATGTAGGTATTAATATTCACTGTTTCCTCCCCTCCATCTGCCCCCGAACTTTTGAGAGGTAGTCGGACAAAAATCTACTAAAAGTAGTTGTAGACAGAAGTTTGCGACTACAAGTAGTAGTAGTAGTTAGTGATTGAACTACGTAAATAGAGTATGAGTAGTGAATAGAGCAGAAAGTTCGTTGTTGTTCTTGCACCTGGCCCATTTCAAAGGGTGAACACACTTTAAGTCGCTATAGACAGACAGATAGATTTGTGTAGTGCCATATTAAATGGGTTATTTAGTGTTTACTACTCAAATTGTACTTAGAAAAAGAAGAATATTTCGTACAATGATAGGAAATACAACTATAGCAATATAGTACAATAAGGATGAGCAGCAGATGCTGTGAGGTTCGTGGGCAACGCGATCGACGAGCGTCAAAGAAACGACGCGTGTCCATTGTAGTAGGTAGACAAGTAGTAGACAAGTCGCAATAGAAGTAGAAGTAGTAATAGAAGTAGTAAATAGTAGAAGTAGTAGTAAAAAAAAAGTAGTAGAAGTAGACAAAAAGTAGTCGGAAAGTGTGACTCGTGTCGGAGTTTATTGGTTTTCGTTTCGGCTGAGTGGACGCAGACCAAGCGACACAACTACTACATATACTCTTACTTACTGTTAGTCTAGTAATAGTCAAAGTAGTCGTAGAGAAAGTTGTAGCCGCAAAGGATATTTAGAGGACAGGAGAAATCTCTTTTTTTTGTCTGTCCTTGTCTTCATGTTGTTCGTCTCCATCTGCGACCAGGAATGCAGGATTGTTGGACTTTATTTACTGCTATTACTCAAACATTAAAGTTGAAAGTGGGCTGGGTAAGCAAAACATAATTTTCTTGTATTGTGGCTGATAATGGAATTGTCAAATATTCTTCTTTTTACACATCTGAAATGACACCATTATAGAAGGCGTTCCTTCTAGAAGACCTAATTATGCTACCTTTAGGACTTTGGGTGTAGTATACTTTTTAAAACTATTTCTCCAATGTAGCAGTAAGCTTATCTCTGTTACACTTGTTGCATGGGGGTCTCAAGTCCTTACACCATGTACAATATGAAAAAGTGTTATAAGTGGATAATAAGTTTAGTAAGTAAGTGTAATAGTGGCTGAAGTGATTGCTAAATGCAAACTAAACTAAACTTAAATTTGCGTGTTATTTTCCATCAATTCATATCAAAGTACAAGTGCAAGATGGCAACTAAACTAAACTTTAATTTGTGTGTTACTCGTATATTCCATCCATCCTTATCAAAGTACGAGTGAAAGATAGTGTTGGATGAGAAGTGGCCTAAATAAAGAAGCTCATTACTTTAGTGCTATCAACATTTGGAAAAAGAATCCATCAAGGTTAAGAATGCCACTTTTGGCAGCCTCCCTAGCAGCTTATTGTGTTTTAATCGCTCAACCTGCAACAGGACAAGGTAATCATTCAAATCCAAACATCCAACTATATCTTTTTGTTATCATGAATTAATGATACATTATAAGTAAGTAACATTTCAGTTTTTCATAGACTTCCAACTATTGTTGTTTGGGGGCTTTATTTCTGCAAAAGACATCCAGTTTTTCCCATCTCTCAATAATAAAAGTTGTCAAAGTCAACCACTGCCACGGTAAGCAGAACACAAACCTTTTGGAGGATTTATGGAAAGGAATCTTACTGTCTGTGCTGGAGGTCTTGACTCTTGCTATTATGGAAATTTCCAATCTGGAGGTTTGCAATGGGAAAGGTCACTTGCTTTTAATGGACCAATTTATTCTGCTTTAACAACAACTTAAGGTAAAAGAATTTTTTTTTGAAAATTCTATTTTAGTGTAATGTTGCACATAGAGCCATGTCTAATTGGAGTCAGTGCGTGTATCAAAATATGTACCCCACTCTGTATTATGCATGGCCAGTTTGTGCATTGTTTCGTGCTCCTAGCCCCTGTGGAAGACCTTATTTCTCTATATATTAGTGTGTTTCCCCAGTCTTATGACTCATCCGTGACTCATCCGTTTGGTATGTATGATGTCATTTCAAAGCTTTCCAGAGCCCTCCATGCCCTTCCATGGCCCACTGACCTACTTTCTTTCACTTCTCAGAAGGCCTAATTTCGTCCAATAATACGTCATAAAAGACGCTATCATGCCATAAAGTTTATGACTCTTTTCCTGCCAATTCAGGCAGCTTTGATGATTATCTCTGCACTTTTACAATGTTCTGGATCATTCCATGTGCTTTCTCTATACTATCCCAGTATTGTACAAGTTCCTGGAGGTTGAGCCAATTAAATTGTGGAATGTGTCCCATTTATGGTATAATTGTCTAATGCCGTGCAATTCCTGGAAGGCCTTCTAGAAGCTTCCCAGTGGGTATATAAGGGTGCATGTTGAGGCAAATAAAAGCTCTCTATCCAGCTCTATAGCTCAGAACTTGAAAACGGTCAGATCTCGGACACGAATGCCAACGGGCGCATCTTCCACAGGTTCATGAGTGATCACAGAAATCGTTGGGATTTGGGATCCCTGGTAACTGAGGGTGACGCAGTACGCTGTCGGCCGCCCAGCAGTACGCTGTCGGCCGCCCAGCAGACAAGATGTCGAGATAGATATTGCGTCTGTCTGGCTGCCAGCAGAATGGCGCCGTGCTAAAATCGGGTAAGAAGGGCCATAAAATAAGTGGAGTGAGACAATAAGGATTTTCGCATCAGTAGTGCAAACGAGGGCTAATTACGCAGTGGGTACAATTAGCGCAATTAGTGTTAATAATCACCGCATTGCATTCATCGGGCCACGTGGAGCACGGGCAACAGCTGCAAGTCGAAGGCGACAGCTGACAGCTGGTCCCGGGCACGACAGCTGACCGAGAGAGGTACGGGACAGCTGACGGGCAGCTGTGCCGTGGGGCTGCTGCGGCGCGTGGACCACTGCGAGGGCGACCGACAATCACGACGAGGAGTGCAAGGTGCCATGGCGAGCGTGTCCCAGCCCGTCGACACCGGGAAGGTGGGCGACGCCACGGAGGAGTCAAGCGGCGAGGTGGAGTCGGTGGTCTCTGGAATGGACAAGCTGCTTAAGCCCACTGGAGGCAAATCAGACTCGAACAAAAGAAGCAAATCACCAACAGACACGAAAACGGTGCGCGGCCTGGAGGACTACTGCAAAAAGATGAAGATTGAACAAGACGAGCAGGCGAAAAGAATCTTGGAGCTGGAGGCAAGAGTCGAGGCTCAGGGACAGAAAGTAGTCGAACAAGGAGCGAGCGTTGCAGTGCTACAAGACCGGGCCGACGCCGCAGGAGCCGAACGAGCTGACCTCAAGAAGTTCATCGCAATGAATGAGCAAGAATTAAACAAGAAGGTGGTGATTGTCAAGAACATGAAGGTATTGAGTCCAGACAGCGAGGTCAGGGCACTGTTTAGGATGTTGGACAACACGGCTGAGGTCAAGCGTGTAATCCCATTGGGCGACATCAAGGCAGCGAGACCACCAATGCTGAAGTGCAAGCTGAAGAGCAGCGATGACGTGAGGAAGATCATGCGGGCCAAGAGCAAGCTCTCAAAGATGAATGGGTACACTCAGGTCTCCATTGACTGGTACAAACCAAAGGTTCTGAAGAAGGATGATGATGCTGCCTATCAAATCGTGAAGGCTCTCAGACTTCGCAAGCCAGCTGTGAAGTTCTTTGTAAACACAGTCCGTGGAGAAACCAGAGTCGCAATGGTCGATACAAGTGGTAGACGCGAGATGTCGGTGGCAGAAGCGGATGATATGCTCAAGGCCGAATCCCAGATGCAGTCGTAGAGCGGGGCGGGTTGGCGACGCGTCGCGACGGCAGGGGGATGGCGGACGACGGGCTGAGGGCTGGCTGATGTGGAAATTGATTATTATTGATGTTCACTATGTGTGTGTTGTGCGGTTTCCCCCCCTCCCCCGAGTGCCCCGTGCTGCATACGAGTTGCCAGACGGTCCGTGGTATTTGATGTTAAGTATAGATGTAAGTGCGTGTATCTCTCTTTGCCCCACGATTACCTCCAAATCTGTAAGGCTAATGCGAACGTAATGATCAAGTGCAAGGTGGGGTACGTGTGTAACTGTTTGTTTTCGTGTTTGTGCTCGTGTGTGCGTTCCCGTTCCTGCATTATCTGATATATCTATCTGGTAGTGGTACTATGATTGTGATTGTAAGGGTTGCGTGCATTCTCGTGTGTCGGATGACGTGTTGGTACGCAGTATGTGGTTACATTGCAGGAACGGGTGCCGAAGCGACCACGTAGCCCGGGCGGGCAAGAGGACCGTCTGGCATCGCTGCTGTTTCCCCCCCTCCTCCCCTCTACTTCTGCTATGTTTTCCCCACTGGTGTTTCATGTCGTTATTAAAGCAGCGGGAATGGCTTTTACTAAACAGTTCACTACTCATGCGTCCTTTATCCATAGCTGTAAGGGAGGGAGTCCTCCTCTACCCCCGGATGGGGGCCCCCCAGCAGAGAGCTGGGGTGGTTTTTGCCACCGTATGGTGGATGCACGACCGCCAGAGGGCGGCTGGGGACCACGGTCCCCGGATCTCATTCCATTGCAAATCTTTTATCACTATATAGAAATGCGCATATGAGCACGGCAGACAAGAGCATATAGGCTAGGCAGCTATCGTTTATTCTTTCACTTGATGAGAAGCAGATTCAGACTATCGGGGGGCTCAAGGGGGCCTGCTGGGGGGCAGGCTAGAGGCGTGTGTTGTTGCAGCAGCGCAAGAAACAGACGGTCCAATGACAGATGACCATAGCGCAGTAGTGGACCCGGATGCAGGTTATATAAGAGGACACGGCCTGGTGTCACCAGAGGAGAGATGGCTAAATCGGTGTTGTCGCCAGGGTAGCATTACTTTCCTCAATGTACGCAGTCTGACAAAACACTGGTACGACATAGTAGAGACAATAGGGAGGCTTGGGGACGACATACTATGCATACAAGAAGTAGGGAAACTACAGGAAGGTAAGGGATACACCATCCCGGGGCATAAAGTGCTGATGAACGCCCGGAAGGACGGCAGGGCTGGTGGCGGGGTCGCCCTGATCGTCAGGGAATCCCTGCGAACCGTAGATGTTCGAACTATATCACAGCCAGAAGTTGAAATAATTGCTGCCATGGTGCCCTAACTAAAGCTATGCGTGGTGAATGTATACAGACCTCCAAACGGCAAGCTAATAGATGCATGCAATACACTTGAGAACTTCCTGGAGCAATATAAAGGAACTGAGACCTTCGTGTTAGGGGGGATCTCAATGTCGATCTCTTGAAGTCTAACGCGCAGAACAAGCTCCTGATGGACTGCCTACAAAGTATGGGCCTACAGCAAATAATCTCTCTGCCAACCAGAGTTCAACCAGGAACGCAAACACTAATAGATCACATCTGGACTGACAGGCCAACTGCTTGTTGGTCGGTCATGGAGCTAGGGATCGCGGACCACAGAGCTGTCTCCATCAGTGTGGGCATACCCGCTAGGGGACCAGGCGTGGTCGAAGTGTTGGGGTCCACCAGGAAAATAACACCGGAGAACCTGGACAGGCTGGAAGACTATCTCTACCGCATGCCATGGGACACTGTGTACAACGAGCCTAACCTCGATGCAGCTCTAGACAACTTCTATGAAATGTACACTCAATGCCTGGATGAGGCGTGTCCCGTCGTCTTGACGCGACACCGGAGGAAAATAACACCCTGGATGAATGCTGAACTACGAGCGCTGCAGAGGAAAAAGTTCAAATGGCTAAAGGAGAAGCAGAAAGGCACTCGTAACTCCAAGGAAGTCAATGCCTTCATCGCCGAGTTCCGCAGGAAAGTAAAGGTAGCTAGAGGGACCTACTACGAGGCACAGATTCAAGAGACGGGCAATGACACCAGGCGATGTTGGGAGGTTATGCGGGAAGTGCTCGACTTTCGAGGGAGGAAGAGTACACAAAAGCTACCTGACAGGCTTATCGACACGGCTGGACGAGTGGCAGAGGGCGATGAGGACAGGGCCGCCTTACTCAACGAACACTTTGTCCAAATAGGCTGGAAGGTAATAGGGGCGAGGGGAGAACCTGAAGAGGACGTATACAATGAGGAGCCCCCTACAGCTTGCGCAGGAGTCCCTGGGGAGTATAGACTGAACTACGCTGGCCCGACACCAACCGAGGTGGAGGCTGAATGTAAGAGGCTTTGACCCAAGCGCTCGGTTGGAGCCGACGGCTTATCCCCTCGGCTGCTGAAGGGCACGTACAGAGCAATACTAGGACCCCTAACTCACTTATATGGGCGATTTTGGGACGCAGGAACGTATCCGAGCCGCCTGAAACAAGCCTTAGTAACCCCGCTGGTAAAAGTGGCTGGGAGTGAATACACAGCAGACTGCCGACCAATTAGCATTCTGTCACCAATCGCGAGGGTGTTCGAATCCCTGATGCACACTAAGGTGAGGAAGCTGATACTTGACAGCGGCAAGGCAGTATCCAGACAGTATGGGTTCACGCTGAAACGGGGTACGCAACACGCGCAACTGGATCTTGTAGAGCGGGTGACGCATGCACTTCAGCAGAACAAAAGTCCCTTGGTGCTGTTCATGGACTATGCCAAGGCATTTGACACGGTCAACCACACCCTCCTCATAGAAAAGCTTCGCGGGGCAGGTGTCACGGGCAATCTCCTTGCCTGGATAGAGAGTTATCTCTCGGGAAGAACGCAGGCGGTTAAAGTAGGTACAGCTACGAGCACTTTTCTGCCCGTCACAATAGGAGTTCCCCAAGGAGCTGTGCTATCACCAACCCTCTTTGCACTGTACATCGCCGATCTCGTGGATGAGGATAGTAACGACACTCTGCTGTATGCAGATGACACTGCCTTGCTGGCCGTAGGAGACTCCCCCGAAGATGCATGCAGGAAGATGCAAGTGAGGGCTGGCAAGGTGGGTAGGTGGCTCCGCAAGAACCGTATTGCACCGAACGTACAGAAATGCGCCTTACTAGGGTTCAGGACACCAAAAGGCAGGGCGTGGCCGCAGGTGCCAATTGAACTCGATGGCTCTGTCATACCTTGGGCGGAGACAGGCTCAGCATGCAGGTATCTCGGGCTTCACATCAACGACACCCTTAGCTGGAAGCAACACATTGAGATCACACAGCGGAAGGTTGCCTTGTCGGTTGCCATCATCAGACGCAGTCAGGGATGCCTTCCAGTCAGTGCCCGCCTGGCTGCCTTCAATGCACTGCTCATGTCTTACCTCCGATTTGGAACGCTTCTATGGGCGAAGGCTGCAGACACGGCACTCCAACCGCTACGAATCATGCAGAAGAAGGCGCTCCGGGCAGTCTTTGGACTGGAAAACAGAGCTCACACAGATGAAATCTTCCGGGAGCACAATATACTAACATTGGATAACATATTCACGGCGCAAGCACTGAACTTTGGCATTCTTCAGCTGGCGGGAGAAGCACCCGAAGGGCTGGGACAACTGTGCCAACCCCTATTGGCCTTGACATACGTCCAATCCAGAGAGCGCTCGCTGCGATCAGCAGATGGTGTGGGCCATGCCACAACGATGCACGTGCCCCACATGAGGCTCGCGCAGCTGCAGCGACAGGCACCCTTCACGATTCCTAGTGAATGGAACTCCATGCAATCGTCGGAAGTGTGGAAGGGACTAGAAGGTCAAGATCTGAAGAAGATGGCCGGCCAGCTGAAGCGGATGCTGGCACGTGTCCATCCACCGTAGCACAGTGGGTCCACTGCTGCTGCTTGGTCGAGAAAGGGCTGCTATTAGGCGACCTCGCTGCTGCGGCTAGCTACCAGGACTACCCCTCCCCCACCCCCACATCCCCTTATTACTTTCAT
>JAOXNJ010151165.1:0-10915 GCA_028566655.1 Metis holothuriae
GTTACACGTTTGTGCGCCCCCCCCCCCGCCTGTCGCCTGCCAGGCAGAACAATGGCGTCGGGCGGTCGGGCCGATCGGGCAGTACAATGGGCTTGGGCGGAATTGGCGCAGGCAGCAGCCGGGCGCGAGGAGACGCGCGGGTTGGCGAGAGTCGAGGTTGCGTTGAGGCCGCAGAAGGAGCGACGCTTCCGACGCGCACCGTTGCTCGCCCTTCTTGTGTACACAAACGTCGAGAATCATCGCGACATGGACGAGGAGGAGTCGGTGCCGGGGGCGCACGGCACCCCGGTGTGCCAGTTCTACAAGCGCAAGCGCTGTCAGAGAGAGGAGCGCTGCAACTTCGTGCACGACACCAACAGGACCAAGAAGAGCCAAGTCACGTTCGACCAGACGGATGGCGCCGGCCTCGAGCAGCCAGTCCAGGAGAGTGCCGCTGCAGGCGTCGGCGTCGGGGAGAGCGGGAGCCAAGCAGGCGAGGAAGCTCGCGGTGCTGATGTGGTCGACGCCCGCGGGGAGAGAGAGCAGGAGAAGAATGCTGAGGAAGAGGAGGAGAAGCAAGTGGAAGCAGGGCAAGAACGGGTAGAAGAGCAAGAGACGGAGGCTAAGCAGCAAGAAGAGCAGGAGACTCAGGACCAAGAGCTACCTGATCGCCAGCAGCAAGCGCAACAGGAGGTTCACGAGCAAGAGCAAACTGAGATTACAGAGCAACAGGAGGAGCAAGTTCATCAGGAGCAGGAGCAACTTCAGAAGCAGAGTGAGCAAGATTCAGAACTTGAGAAAGAGACCCAGCTGCAGGACCAACCGGAGGACAAACGGGACGACAATAAGGATGAGAAGCGAGACGAGGAGCTTAGGAACCAAGAGGAGCAAGGCGGTGCTGTGGAGATTGAGCAAGTGTCAGAGAAAGATGTTCCTTTGCCAGAGCACGAGCAGGTCGCCAAGCAAACGCAGGAAGACGCCCAACATGAAGAGGTGGGGCCAAATTTGCCTCCAGAGGAAGTCGCAAGTGTTCCTCAGTCGGAGACTGCAGAGACAGCCACTCTCCCACAAAACGATGACTTGCCTTCTTCCTCTGGAACCACCGAGAATCCTGGGACTGGTGAAAATTTGACAGAAGAGCCAGCGAGTAACCACGATGCGACCAAAACGTCAGTAGCCGATAGCGAGAGCAGAGAGACTAATTCCCATCAAGAGGCTGAACCAAAATCTACTGACAGTGGTGCAAAAGGTGATAAGACTCCAACATCCGAAGAGGTTCCTGGTGTTAACGCAACTTCCTGCTCTTCGATCGAGACTGCAGATAATGATCTGAAGGAGAGTGGCGCCAATTCAAAGGCCGATTCTGTTTCAACCCGAAGTGAGACCGCATCGACACGATGCGTAACAGGTGTTGCTGATGTGACAAGTGGCAAGACCATAAGAAGGGACTCAATGGGCTTCGAGGAATTTGATGACTACTTCACGTAATTTCATCATCAAACTATTTTCATGGCATTGTACGAGTTAGTGGTAATGATTTTGCTTTTCAGGGAATCGGAAAATGATGGCACTGGTGACTCCAGCATTTTGGACCAGTCTACTGCTTCAAGTCAGGCGACGGTAGCAACCACATCTACCGCTGCGAATTCACTCTCCGAGGGACAAAGTCAACACTTTGCCAAAAAGAGCAAGGCGCCACCAGCCCCCCAAGAAGACGAGTCTACTAAAGGCAAATTTGCAAAGAAAATTAATAAAGACGAGGGAAGAGAAGCAGCAAAAAGAACGGAAGATTCTAACCAAGATGAAGCCGACGTCGTCGCCCTTACGGAAGAGTGCGAAGAGGGTGAGACCATAGAGAGCATACAAAACTTCATTGCATCCACACCAGTTGCCACAAAAAAGAGTGGCGTTCAGAACGAGAACTCTTTCAACAATGAACCCGAACAAACGCCAATAGCTGCAACAAAAGCGAAGAAGGTTGTGGACGAGTCAATTTACGACCTAGACATCGATGGAGAGAGCGACGAAGGAGGTAAGATCCAGAAAAAGCAAAGTTTAGAGAGAGGCGTCACTTTTTGCACTTTTTTGATCACTCCGAAAACAACATAACCAACAGTGTGAAGGGGTGCTCATCGGGTGGACCCATTTGTTCTTATTTTTGAGACTTCTTCCTTCTAGAAGAATGTTCAAGCTAATTTAGCGCAATTTTATAATGTTTTTGTTTTCAGTGTATACTGTATACCCTCGTACACAGCATACACACTTCTGACTCTCCAGAGCTTTCGTTTTCAGATGGTGTGTGTCTAGTTGATGGCATTTTTTTTTAAAGTTTTCCATTTTATGCTAAAGGTGATCAAAGTAAGTCGTCGTGGTCGTCGTATTCCTTGTCTCCTGAAATTATTGTGGCAATTTCCAACAGTAAAAATTATAGCAGGAGGCAGTGGAAGCAGCAAAAGCCCTGATTGCAATTTCTTTTTGAGGATATACTCGTACGTAGCCTTAAGACAGCCGCCAGTTTTTATTTCACCATATGAACTATCAAACCCAAATCCTTTCACTGGTTCCTTTTAACTATCCGTAGGAAATTTGAAGGAAACACCGGTTCTGAGTCCCAGAAAGACACCTTCGTTACGTTCGACGAGAACTATTCGCAAAGACGAGCTTGCAGAGAAGGATCTGGTTACAAAGATTGGTAACAATACATACTTTTACGCTGGAGGCAACAAGAGGAATAATGAGTCAGCAGAAATGTCCGACGAAGAAGATTCATCACTCTATTTGGTGCACAGAGCCGACGATGTAAGGACAAAAACGGCATGCTATTGAAAATTTAACAAATAGTATTTACAAAGAACTTTTTAGTGAACTAAAAGTTCTAACTGAATCATTCTCCCTAGAGCGATTTGATGTCGGACTCCGGTAGGCCTTCAGGTCCCGGTAGTGGAAAGTCTTACATGCAAGGTCGAAAACAACATCGCACAGACTATGTTTACGGTGCGAAGAGCACTTCGAGCAAGGCTCGACGATGCGGCGAGTGCGAAGGATGCAACAGAGCTGATTGTGGCAAGTGCGCGGCTTGCAAGGACAAACCTAAATTCGGCGGTAATATAACATTTTCAAGAACCAAAACTTCCTTTCTGGGTGTACTACTGTACTTCTTATTACGAAATATGATTACAATTGTTCAAGCAAAATGTGAATTTTCAATAACTTTTGAAGAGACCGGTAAAGTTTTAATTCAAATGCCAGAAGCAATTGCCTCTGTAAAATCGTACCAATTCCATGACATTGAGGGATACAAAACATTTTAACAACAAATGAGAAGTCAATATTCAAAGCATATAGCGTATACGTAACAATTATGATTTTCGAGTTTGACGAACACGTTGAAAGTGGAAAATATTTGCTTCAGCTTTGAAGGAAATATCACTTCGTTTAAAATTATAATTTGAAGAACAATTCACATGCATATGGAAAAGTTGTGCCGGTTGTCTTGTGACTCCACTCGATTAGATGTCGATGTGACTAGTTTAGTCTTAGTTTTCCCAACTCTTCAGGTGCCCGTGCGAGCATAACCACAAAAAACTGTTAACTTAAAAAAGTAATTAATCTGTTTGATGTCAAATATCGATTATTATATTGGATAATTAACTTAATTAATACTCTACGCATTCAATTGTTATAGGTCGCGGTTTGAAAAAGCAGGCCTGCGTTTACCGCGTGTGTACATGGAAACACCCATCGGGAAGAAAAGGTGGTGGAAGCACATCAACATCAAAGAGCAAGGGTAGAGGTACAGTGCAGCGTTCGGGCACTCTAGTTCCCAGACAGTTAGTCGCTCCCAGTCCCAGAAATGCTACCAAAAAGGCAACAGAGACTCCGCAAAAGGCGGCTAGTGGAGAGAAAACAAATGAAGAGGAACTTAGTGCAAGTGCCACTACTGCGAGCAATGCGAAACGTCGCCGCAGTCGTCAGAAAATACCTGTAATTGCGCCTTCTGGCTCCGAGGAGATAGACGATGATTCTCTGAAGCCAGGCAGCCGAGTTCGAAAGGGGAGTGATGAGTATGTAGTAGTGATGTCCGGAGCCAATACTGGCCTCTGCGGAAAGTATTGGGCTGACGCAGACAATTTACCTCCCAGACGATCGCGGCGCTCTGTAGAAAATCAGAGACTAGAGGAAGAAAATAGCTCGGGTGTCACGCCAAAGAAAAGGAAAAATGAGGAGGAAGAGAATGCAAAGAGATCATCAAAGCGTGACTCAAAGAAGCAGGAGGTAGAGATTTCAGACACCGCCGAGATGATGCTGGAAGCCTCCAAGCCTCCCAAGAAAAGGGCTATCGTGTCTGAAGATGATGTGAGCTTAACAATATATATATATATATATATATATACATAACGATTCCTTTCATATTGAAGAGCTCATGTAGTTTTTTTTCTGTATTTTAGTCTCAAAGTGCATCTCCGAGTAAGCGCACTCGCAAAGTTCCAGACTCTGACCAAGCGGAGGTGACTGTTGTTTCAACGGAGGAGCAGCACTTGACTTCTGTGCCAAATTCTCAACCTGAGGAAAACATTTTAGAACGAGCCAAAAGAGCCATCGATGAGGCTACTATTAGCCAAAATCGAAATGGCGAGTCTGTTTCTTCAGAAGCGAACACTAATAATTCTGTTGTGGGTCCTTCCAGCGGTGTGGAAAATGACCACCGCCAGGAAACCACGACTAATGGGGTGGTTGAGATGGAGTGCTTTGCACCCTACGATGATCATAAGTAGAAACTCTTGTATCAATTGCTCCTTTTGCCTGCTGTTTATTGTATTTGTTTTTCTCCTAGATGGGTTAATATTGGGCGAAAGGAGGATGGCATGCCGGCAGATGCTGTCCAATACGTCCGCGCTTTGCGCCCTCCTTACCACTTATTGTCCTTTATACGGATCCAAGGCAACTCCATGAAGGGGTTCAGCTGCACTGACAAGAACACAATGGTACGGTCTTAAAGATTCTGTTCGAGTGTGATAAAGAAAATAATAATTGTTGTTTATTAAAGGTATTCGTTGTTCTCGAGGGCGAAGTCAACGTGGTTTTACACACAACTCAATTTGTGGCCAAGAAAGGTGACAGCTTCTATATCCCCGCCAAGAACTTCTACAATCTTATCAACCAACGAGAGGAGAAGGCGGAATTGTTCCTCATCCAATTCCAGTATGATGGGCCCGTGCCTATGATACCAGCCACGTCGCAGAGTGGCCAACCGAAGACAACGGCCTGAACTGTCTCGAATTAAACTGGCATTGAACGATTTATGAAGTTGATTCCATAGAAATTAGCGGGAGAAATTATTCTTGCTGAGTTCAGCTCGTCTTTTAGGATGCAGCTGCAATTGTCACTTACACTTTGATGCGCTGACCGAACACCGCCCGATCATTTCAGACGTCTGTCTACTGTTTTCTGAGAGTAAGCAGTTCTGATCTGGACGCGGCAAAATAACCGTTTCTTGAGAGCATGCGTGTCACATTCGTGTCCCCTAAAATTCTCATTAAAATTGAACAAAGTAGATTCACTCGTTTTGCGAATGTCTGGGGTTTTGCCGAATGATTTTTCGGAACACTTGCGAAACAGTTGTCTGGGGCAACGTAACTTGTTGTCCTCGAGGAAGTTATTTATCTCCATTATGTGTAGAAGAAATCATTTGTGTCGATCCCTCTTACAAAGCCAAGATGGTAGGAAGACCAAAGTCATGTTAATCAGATTCAGAAGAAACGGCAAACCATTTGACTGAACACAGTGAACACGCTTCAAAGAGCTCATCCTTGAACAGCCGCCTTCCTCCCAAATTCCAGCCCTGTTGCCTAGCAGCCCTATTAGGTCCCGTCATTTTACTTGTTTAACTTTTCCTGCTTTTAAGAGAATTTTTGCCAAGTGCTCTAAGAACAGAGGTGGCTGGAAGCTGAAGCGCCAATAACTGTCTAAACCTCGGCTGGAATAAATAGGTTCATAAACAAATAGTGATGTGTATTTGCGAGCAATGACTAACCTGTTTCTCTTAGTAGGTACTTCTGATGCAAATATTGAAGTCGAGGCAGGTTTCTCTCCGACGTCTGGTCGGATCTCAAGTGCATCGCGGGTTTCTCTGAGCAAGCCTGACCGGCAATCGACGCCGCCACTGGCCGCTCCGTTCGTAAGTCGGGTGAGTCTCTCCTCACCCAAACACGTATAAAAAACGAAGTTGTAACCCAAATAGCTTCATTTCCCTCCAAGCAATCCTTTCATACTAAAAAAGGAATCTTCAAGAACAATTTTTGTAAGGACAATTATGGCCCTTTTGAACTTAGTATCGAGCCTTTACTTACTGCTTGTGTCACTGATTCTCATCGATGAGCAGGCGTTGGCCTTGCCCTTCTCCAGACCCAACGCGTCCGACGCATCTCTATCGCTGCTGGAGCTGCGCAAAAGGTGACTTACATTAATTCGTAATGAATTTCAATGAAATCCATTTAAAATCATTAACTCATATTGTAACTTTAATTCAAGAGCTTCATTTTTTGGAGGTCATATACATTAGATTAATGTAGTTAAATTTCACAGATTTGTCTAAATATCCCAGGTCTTTGGCTTTTTGCCAGATACGAAGTACTCGTACCTATGTATTCGACTTGTTTTGGCCAAGTGAGTTTGCGAGGAGGAAAAACATACAATTTAGGGGAAGCGGCAAAGTCTTAGCAGTTAGTCAAATGTTGTGCTCAGAAAAGAAGTCTAAGAAAGCAAACAGAGTCGAAGTTTGCTCCAAATCCAAATATATGTAGTAGGACTTCTACTACGTGCATTTAAGAGCTTTGAGACAGATGCTCTTTGCAAGATTTAGAAGACTTACTATTAAAATATCTTTGTTATATGTCAAAAAGTTGAAATGTCTGTCCTAATTGCATTATTGAAGCTTTATGCATTTACATAGATGCATACTACAGTGCTGCTTTATGCATCTAGGGCTTCCATCATAAAAGTCTGAGTGCACTTTTTGTCATTGAGCAAGTGAAGAGAAATTGGGTTAGCCAGATCATGAACCCACTAGTTCGTAGCTAGCTATAAATTCTCTTTTTTTTGTCTCCATATTTTCTCAGAACACTACAACTGCGTCCTTTATTGAGATGTATAGTGAAGGCCACTCGTTTTTCCTTGTTCCAACATGAGGTCACTTCAATCCTCTCTGCATTTTATGAGGGCAAGATGAGCAAAAAGTGCTTGGATTGAGCACAGTAGGTCAGTCATCCCCGAAGCAGCAATGAATGTGGCAAAAAGTTGCACCCCCATTTTCTCTCTCTGTTACACACTGCTGTACTATATTAAAAGTTAGTATTAAGCAATGATCTTGCAGGGATTGACCTCTTTTCTCCCATTAAAAGCAATGAGAGAGCCTTGTAATTTCATAAAAGGATCGTTCAGAATCAGCTTGCTTTTACGTATTAGTAGTATTTACATACTTGTTTACTGCAATTATACTATTGTACAGGTACTAAAGTATTTATTAAAGTAATTTACTACTAAGACGAAATAAGCACGAGTGTTGTATTCTCTGTCGGTCCTTGTGAAAAGGGTCGTCTGAGTCAGGTCTGCGTCTAAAGCCCGTTAAACCAGAGTGCGTCGACCTCTACTAATACAAAATCTACATGTACAACACTTCGATGGAATTGCTACACATGACCTAAGAAAAGATCATTTCAGGAAGTACATATTTAATTATATGGCTTTATATGTATACTGTCTAGCAAATATCAAGTTGGCTTTTACATCAAGAATTTAAAAAGAGGATTGATTCCTACGAAATTCGCATAATATTCCTTCATTACATCAAAACTTCAAGCTACGAGTAAGAATGTGTGGAGAGAAAGGCTAAAGAATCTATTATTTCAATTTCAATCTTCTTTCATTGTCAATATCGTTAATGAGCGACAGGAAAATGTACAGTAGAAAGTACATATAAGGTTGTGTAAGGAGACGTGCATGTTTAGTAGAATTGTCCAGCCGTCTGTCTGTCTGTCTGGACGTCTGGACACTTGTCTGTCTGCGCCAATTGCGTCTAGACAAGGCGGGAAAGTGAGTATTTACTTGAAGCAAGAGTAGAAAGGGAGAAAGAGATCGAAATTACACATTTAGAGCCTTAATCACTGCTAAAATGTTCCTTAGATCAGTCGCACTTGCAATATCAATTCAGAACATTACATCTTTTAGAGCAAATTATGATAAATTTGAGCCCTAATCATTAATTCCTTCTACTTCTCTTAGAACATTATTGTTGACGTATGTAGTGGTACCACTAAGAGCTTGGGACTTCCAGACAAAAGTAGTGTACAGTAGATGTAGTACGTGGTGCATAGTAGAAGTCGCAGAATTGTAGTCGTAGTCGTAGAAGCAGTAGTCGTAACAGTTCTTCTTAGAATCTTGTCTTTTTCTGGGGGTGTTATTGGGCACATTGTAGCTGGAAAGAAGTGGAGCAGTGTCTGCGAGGTGTCAATGGCTGATGGATGGCTGAGGTCGTTGCTGGCTTGTCTAGACATTAGTCTGTCTGGCAACCAAGTCTGTCTCCTAGCCTTTTCTTGTCTGCTAGAAGTCGCAGACTACTTGGAAGCAAATCGGCACTACCTACTCTCCGAAGTCAATCTCTTCGCAGAAGTCGTAAGAAAAAGAGCAACAACTAGGTACCCTCTTCTACGTAGGCCCCCCAAAAAGACAATTAGTGCATTCGTCAAAGTCACCCAGAACCATTTCGAGCTGTTCTAGAGACCCCAATGCACTTCTTTTACTGCATGTGTCTTAGTAAAAGTCAACTTTTATGGCTAAATTCCACCAGTTTTAGCCAAGTTCCACTACAGATTGAAGTCTTTAGACCAATTCTGTCCTTGTGAACTGTGGGGGGCCGAAACATCCTGAGTTTAAGAACGACAAGTAAAGTTTCGACTAAGACTTGAACAACTGCCACTAAAACGCTTTAAAGACTCTTATTATCTTCTACATATTACTGCTGATTGTTACACAATTCCTTTTTAGTCGGCGTTCTTTCCACTTTCCAAAATGTGCATCGATCTCTACCACTTCACAACCTCTTCTTAGACAAAAAAGTACTATGATTATGCACAGTGTTGTTAGCAAGTTTCAAAGCGCTTTTCTTGTGATCAGGGCTCGGTTGAGCGACATCAGGTCGCGGATGGAGTCGTTGTTGAGCTTGCCGTCGTCGTCCATGCCGTCGCCCAAGTTGATCGACTCCGAGCTGATCTCCGACTCGTGGCAGTCCTCCTTGGCCACGGTCACGATGCCCTCGGCCACGGCCAGCCCCGACCTCATCCCGTTCGCAGACTACACCGAGAAGCTGCGCTCCATCGCTGCTTCTTGTAATACTTCGATCGATAAAAATCACTTAAAAAAGAACTTTATTTAATAGGTTAATTACTTGATTAATCACTTAATTAATTAATGACCTTTAATTAGGTTCAGTGCCACTTAGAGCCAAGCGTGTTCAGCGTCGAGTCGAGTTGGACGCGTCCAAGTCGCTGCTGCTCTTCTTCCCTCTCAGACATCATGCAGCCAAGCAGGGATTTAGGTCGAGCATCTTTTCCTCCAAACTAAAACTGTTTATTAAGGTAATATTTCATTTCTTTTCGAAAAAATCGATTTTAATTAAAGTTTTAAAATTTTCTGCTACTACATATGCTAGACTAAGTTTTCAATATGAATTGTCCCTATTTCTAAATATACGAAGAATACGACGGCTGCCCCGGGCCTTGAGGAGCCAATATTGGTGTCTGTCTCTTGGATCAAGAAGGAAAAACACGAAGGTTACACAACAATTTAAAAAAAAATCGCTAAATCATATAGGAAAAATAAAAAAGAAAATGGAAATTTGTTTAATTAATTTTTAATTTTTCATTGATTTTAGCACCGGAAATGCGATTATTGTCAACGGAGAGAGTGACAAGTGCGGGTTGGCTGGAGTTGGACGTGCTGGAGGCGACGCGCTTCTTCACGCGCAGACCGAGCCGCAACTTCGGCCTCGTCGTCACCGTCGCCAAGGAGAACAACAACAATCAAGATACTGAGGACAATAATGAACAAAATGAAAATAACAATGAAGATAATGAAAATGACACGAAAATGACAGCAACTGACTACGTGCAAAACGTCGATTGTGACAACGGTAAATTTGATATACCGATTGTGATTAATTATAATCTTTTTTCTCTTAACTGTCATAATTTAAGGCCAAAATGTATGTATTTTCCTGTTATAATGAATAGATCCAAATTGGACAATGACAAGAGTGACGCTTCCCAGTTTCCTTACTTCCCAAGAAAATTTGAGGCCGATGCTGGACATCAGCACTTATCAGGTGCCTCTCGACGAAACGCCTAATAACGTTGGCCACAGCCACTTGCTGAACTCGATGATGTCCAAGAACATCTTGGAGGAGAACAACAACAACGACAACGACGTGAACAACATGGACAACAACGTCAACATGGACAGCAACGACGTTGGCCAAAGCTCGGGCCTGAGCCTGCTTTTGCAACGAGCCAGAAAGTTCGAGATGAACAACGAGAACAACAACAACAACGTCGACGACGACGAGCAGGACAACGAGGAGGAGGAGGAGGAGGAGGAGGAGGAGGACTTGTCTTCGAGCTCGTTTTTGACCGACTTCCCCGTCTTCCACGACATGTTGCAGCACACGTCGTCGTCGCCCCCCTTCGTCGTGTTGAGCAGAGACGAGTTGCTCTCCAGTGTCGAGCACGCAATGAGACGACAGGCGTCAGAGCTCAAAGACGAGCTCAGGATGCTCAGACATCTCGAAAACAATTAACAATTTTAAATAAGTGTTTTTTAAGTGTTTTTTAAATATAATTAATGTATTCGCCCTCCAAAATTTATTAAACAATTACATTAAGAC
>JAOXNJ010151276.1:0-10914 GCA_028566655.1 Metis holothuriae
AATTGGTGCCTCTCATTTGGCAATGGGGTGAGAGTTGGCTTCAGACACTTCATTAACAAACTTTCTTTAGTACAGGAAGTCTTTTTGAAGGTACTTTGTCATTAAGACACATCCTTATTAAGGGTTTGAGAGGAACTGCATATTTGAAACTTTCAGGAAATGAAATGTTATGTAGGAAAGAAAGATGAATTATGTGAATTTGTTGATTTTGAGCAAAATGGCAATGAATATTTAAAAAAAAAAAGAATATCCAACTGTAGTCGACAGCTTAAAAGGCTTAAAAATCAAAGATATTTTCGTCAAAAGATCGATCACACACAGGGCAAGGGTCTTCAATCAATCAATCAATCAATCAATCAATCAGTCAATCAATCAATCAGTCAATCAATCAATCAGTCGCCAAACATGAGCGTTACTTCTGAACACTTTGAAACAGGGCCAAAATGAAATGTGGAATTGATGCCAAGACCTTTTGGCCCCATTCAAGTTTTGAGCCCAAGATTCTGGCCCATCCATTTTTTAAGGAAAAAATGTCGTGTTTCTAATTAATATGGCAAATCTTCTAATTCACCCAATTTTGTTGGATGGAATGAATGCATATGTAAATAACCTCTTTCCATTGATAAGACGTTGTTGAATGAGACGAGGAATCTGTCAGGGCACATCTTCGCGTCCACAAGTCGACTGCGAGAAACCAGAATGCGATTGTCAATGTTTGGCCCACTTTTCGACTGCCTAATTTCTTACTCAACACTGTTTTGGCTTGAAAACGAGTCGAAACTAAGTCCTGTCATCGCAGTCGCAGTAAACTGCCCCCATTTTCGGACCACACGTGGCCCACACTCTATCTTTGCTCCTAATATCACTATTATTATTGCATTTCACCACAGAATGAAGAATAGTTATGTAGTGGATAAAGTAGAAGGTAATGTCTGATGAGAGTGGCAGGGATGACGTGCCAGAACTGCTCGGTGACGTCATTCATTGCACCTGGTCACACATTGACAGGGTGACTTCAGGCACTCAAATTTGGCCTAAAGCCCCATAGCAAAAAGGGCTTCATTTACTACTTAAATATTATTGTTATATGTACTACTTTACGTATTAGAATGCTGGGGTTTCTGCTATGTTGTCTGTGTTTGTTTCAAACATGTGTGTGTGTTCTCTCAGGACTTCTTTTGTCACAGAACATTTGTTTGGTTGTGGCCTACTAGTAAGTACTATAGTGCTCTAACTGTGCTTATTACTGGTGTTCTCGAAGAATCTCGGGACACATGTTGCTTTTGCAGTGCACGCACAACTTTGAAAAAGTAGGTTTTGTGGGAATTCATTCAAAGTTTTGCACTGTCAGTGGATTGATTCTAATTATTTTTCTGCTGATTTTGGAACTAAAACACATTCTTAGATTGACGTTTAATTGATTGATTGCTTCATGATTGATTGATTACAGTCTGATTGGCCTGATTGGAATCGTTGAAGTAGAAAGGTAGCTTTGATTGCAATCGAAACTGCTTTTTCAAGGATCATTAAACTTAAAAGTCTCAAAATAATCCGCTTTAACTTTCAAACCATCCGAAAAGTCTGAGGAACTTGTGAAATTAAAGTAACCGTAGAGAAGCGGATAGAAAGTGCGGACTAAAAAGAGAAGTAAAACAATCCTAAACCCTCTCCATAACACTTTTTCAACCAACAACAGCAATAGAAGTGCCAAGACAAATAGTAAAGGGAACTTCAGGCATTTTAAAAACTTAAAAGTAATAAAAAAAGTCTCCAAATTTGACAATACTTCCATTTGAAGAAAGTGTTTGTAGATGTCCTTAAAAGCTCTCTTTCACTTGAGGTGTCTGCTCGAGCCTCGTGCCTCGACTGAATCCTTGGCTCCGACGTTTCACCCCGTGCACGCCATAGCCGATGCGTCCCTCTCTGTACTGCTACGCACTAACGCCACTCCACAACAAATGCTGTACGTACACTCTTATTTTAATTAGAAAATCAAATTTTTCCTATAATACTACTTCTATGAATGAATAGTGCTCTCTTTTTTCTATTAGTATAATTCTCGGTTTTTTCCATTGATCTATGCTCCAAATTGGAGAGATGCAAATCAATGAAGTTTACTTCAATAAGTAGCACTACAGTGTACTACCGACTTTACTGACTACGCCACTCTATGATTGCTCTGGCATTAGCCAGTTTCTCTTCTGTTTTTGCTGGACTTTTTGCCATTAAAAAAGATATTTTCAGGTGAAAATGCACTTTGTTCGTAAAATATACTTTCAAAATTTTCTTCTATTCTCTGCTGGTTTTGGCCGACGCTCTTCAACTCGTTCTTGTGCAATGGCGAAATTAGCCAATAGATATATAATGTATTCAGTAATGCGTCCGGGATCGGCGTCCGGCTCCTGCCAGGGGCCAACGACCTCGACATGCGTCAGTGTATTGACGCACACTTGCGTCACTCACAAAACCCTGTACACACAGGCACACAGGCCGTACACACTCCACAAAATGTGTTTACTTTTACTTAAGTAAGAATTCGCTTTAAATTAAGATTCATCACTTTCTTGTGTTTTTTTTTATTTTCGCAAGAAAGAAATTGACTATAATTTCGCCTTTTCCAAATAAACATTAGTAAGAGTTCTTCAAATAATTGATTCCCAGCAAGCATTCCTTATGATAGCCAATTTTCCTAGCTTTTTCTTTTATAAATATTTCCATGTTTCTGGTCGAACTAAGACTAAATAAAATACATTAATGAAGGGAACCATTTTAATGGAAAAAAATAATGCATTAATGAAAGTAAAATATGAATGAAAGTCAAATAATGACTTGACGAGAAAGGGGCATAATGTATTAATGAAAGTAAAGTTATTACTGGCAAAAGACGTGGCGGGAGTGCAAATGCCAAGCATGCAATCCTGGCAAAGCCACCACTGTATTCGTACGTGAGTTGGTGATGTGTATGGGCGATGTGTACCAAACACGTGGTTGGAGTCTGACGCCGCCCACGTGGCGCAATGCGTCAGCTGACGGTGGGCGGGTAGGACTTTCCTTTTTCACATTCCATTTCACTCAGGGCACATCCTGGTAGAAACTAGCTAGGAGCCAAACCACAAATGCCACACTACACACCAAATCTTGTAACAGTATGTACACAGACATGTCTTAGAGGCTGAATTCAGCTGACAATCACACACATTCTCCTGTATGTGTCACTCATTCAGCTGACAGACACACGAAGCAGGCAAGGAAGCAAAGAAGGGTTGGCAGCAAATAAAAAGCTTTGAAATCAGGGAGGGAAAGTTGTATAATCTTGTCTTTTGAATGACCACACTTGCACATGAATCTAATGGGACACTTTTTAATGTCTAACCATAATATGCATTCCTTTGACATTTGAGGCTTCTAAAGGATTTGATCAGAAATGAAATTTGGCTCTGAATGTCGTACTAGTTTACATTGGTTTCGATTTTGAGTGCATTCTCAAAGCATTTTTCTCACTAAATCAATACAAATTGGGAAGCAAGCAGTTTAAATACTATTTTACATACCTATTCTCACCACCTCACATTTCTTAGTGTACAGTACATAGGTGAGCATGTGTAGTACATTTGGCATTGTGGTGCTAGTGTTTAGTGGAGTCACGTGGGTGTCAGCATTCAGCCTTGCCGCAGGCCAATTGAGAGGCGGTGAAATTCGCGTCGGATCGAAGGGAACCAGCCATTCATTGTCGATGCCCAGGAATGCTGCCCGACTCTCAGATGACTTGCAAGTGCACAATGAGTCAACAAATATGAAACTTTTCTTCTTAGTCCCAATCCCCGCGAGATTTAAAACATGCAATGATCGCTTTTTATGATTTCATCAAGTACTTTTTAGTGAAAAAATCTGTTTCTTTGCTTTTTGCCAATTCTACTGTACTATCATCGCTTAACTAAGTAATGTTTGCATTATCCATTTTCTAGATATATGTAAATTAATTATGTCTTCTTATAAGGTAACTTTCAAATGGTCGTTCGAGACAAGTACTTTTTAAAACTCTCCTTACCCTCTTGAATTATGTACGTATTGTTCTCTATGCAAAGGTAGAGGCAGGGAGAAAGTGTCCTTCCAATTCTGTGTCCTCTTCCATTAAGGCATTATTGAATTTCCCAATGGAAATCGTTATTATTACTGGCATTAAATTTGCTCACTTTGTTCTTGGCCAATCCAGGAACATTGAACTTAAACAACTTTAATGGAACAACTTAAAAAGAAAGTTGTTCGGAAGCAATTGACTGAGG
The DNA here is from genome assembly GCA_028566655.1 of Metis holothuriae. Classification (NCBI taxonomy): domain Eukaryota; kingdom Metazoa; phylum Arthropoda; class Copepoda; order Harpacticoida; family Metidae; genus Metis; species Metis holothuriae. The sequence goes on from JAOXNJ010151276.1 coordinate 4,284, forward strand.
ACAATAGAGTAATAATATCGTTAATATCGCTGTAAATCCAATGAATAATATGTTTACATGAACTTGAAACCAATAAGTGATTTTTTTCTACAATTCGGTAGTAACACGTGATCCTTGGAAGCTCTTGAATCTCACCGAATCCTGCAACGAAAGTCTGGCTCTGGTATAATTGTCATAAAGTGACCTTTGTTCCTCGCTAATCTCATGGTTTTCCTCTGTCTCCTTTTCGGCCATTTCATCTAGATCGTTGCCAGTGTATCCCGTCACCTCCGACAAGTGTCTCCCTCCGAAAATGCAGACCAAGTAGGACATCATGGCTATAAATATGAGTCCAGATGTGGCTGAGACCAAATAAGGCGCTCCCAGCATGGATTCAGCTGTCATCTTATGAAAATTTGAAATTTTAGTGAAAATCAAACTCCAAATTTGATTTTGAATTATATTTTTTACATTTCTTTTGTACTTTGTATAGTTCTCTGTAGAGGGGTCCCACGATGAGGGGGTTGAAGTTGTCGGAGATGCTGAAGATGGCGTTGACCCTCCCCAGCTCCTCCACCGGGGCGCAGCAGGAGAACAGTGAGGCAATGATGAAGTGGCCATAAAGACTCATCACATCCACTGCCTTTGCTGTTAACAAAATATTCAAAAAAAATATTTAAAAAAGAGTTTTTGATTAGAAATGAGAAATTTTACGTAGGACAAATCTCACCGAAATACATCATGGCGGGTTCGTTGGCAAAGAAGACCAATGTGTCACTGGTAACGCGTAGAGCTGTGAAGAAAATCAACATCTTCAGCTCGTCAATTCTCACCAACTTTATCACCGGATTCACCACCACTTGAACTAATCATTCAAAAATGCAATTAATCAAAAATATCAAATTTTATTAAAAAAATGAAAAATTTATATGAAAATGTTTACCAACGATGATCCAAAGTTCCATTGTTGCTTGGAAAGTGGCGATGTCCGTGGGTCCCCACTTGAATCTGTCTCTGAGCAGCACGTAATTGATGACGACTTCGCCGGTGTCGGGCGCATAGAGGAAGAAGCAGCCGACAAGAATGAAGAAAATGATGAATCTCCCTCGCCCAGGGCGTTTTTTGAAGGCGATTCGAACAGAATCCTTCACGAGATTCGGGTCGAAAATGGTGCCGCAGCTAATCTTCACTTCTCGTGGGGGTTTGTACTTTATGTGTCGAATCTTCCAGAACATTATGGTCACGCCCAGAATCTGAACCACCAGGGAAGTCGTCAGACATGCCACAAGTCCAACTTTTAGAGAAGAAAAATGGATTTTTTAAGAAAAAAAAGAATAATACGAATATAATATAATATTGAAGAATTTTCCTACACTTTGTGTAAATGTGGGCCCCGGCATAAGTGCCAATAGGGTTGGCTATGCTGGAGCAGAAGAAGAGCATGGAGAATCTGAAGGCGCGCTTCTCTGGAGACGTTATGTCGGATATAAAGAGATTTCGAGCCGTCCATAGGGCTCCAACCCCACCTTAAAATAAAATAAAAAAGATTGTATTGTGACAAAATGTATTATTGAAATTTCGAAAATTCCCTTTGATTTTAATTAATAAATGTTACCGATGAGCGCGACAGGAATGACATGCACCACGTAGAATTCAGGTGGCCCATTTCTCCAATAAGCATTGGCCTGAAGTATTACGTAACCGATCAATTGGGCCGCGAAAAAGACGGCCATGAGGAATTTGCGGCCGAAAAGGTCGCACCACGCACCGAAATAAAGACCAGCAAATGTGGGTAGAACCGATTGAAGCACCGACAATATTATGTTGTACTTGGTGAACTGTGACAAAAGGTAATCATTATTTAAAAACTAAGGGCAAAATATTATTAAAATCATAGTTTTGATCAATTACCTCATATTGCACTTGTTGGTTATAGTCGTGATTTTGTTCTTCCAGCAGATTTTCGCAGATTTCCTCAGTAAAGTTGAACTTGTTGATGCACGTCTTGTAAATAAGCAGTTCTGTTAAAGGAATGGCGTCCAATTTGCTTGCCAAGGCCAGGACGAACATGGAGGGTTCCAATGTCACCTTGGACCAGACCATGGCCAACCCTGACACAATTCGTCTTGTGCGAGACATTCCTCTGTTTCAAACCAAATACGTTTTTTTATCTTTTGTGTTAGCATCGATTTCAATTTATAGGCAGATTTCAGAGGCTTACTCGATGCTAAGGCAATTTCGTCACTGCATCTTCAACTTCTTCCTATGTGAATTAAGTAGGTTTTTTGTGCAGTACATACTTTCGAAACATGATAAAAATTGAATGATAAAATTCGAGCCCTTTCGGCCCCTTTCAAATGCTGCAACATAAAGAAAGTGCCTATTGTATTGTGAGTGGGCGATGATAGCAATACAAAAAGATGTTGCTGTAACAACTCCAGTAATCATTTTGTCACATTTTGCATAAAACCTTTGTGGCTCTCAAGCTAAACGAGGCCAATTGAGGTCAATATGTGAAAGCAATGAGCAGATGAAATTTCATCACTTCGACAATCAATAACGTTAAGGACAGATCTCTCAAGATATTGCGTAGAAAAATAGGGAATTTCCCTGGCAAAAACGTTATTTCACTCGGTCTCAAAAATCGTTTTTGAATACGAATACGATTTCGTCATTGCTCACAACCTGTTGCACACAATTTACGAGTACCTCAACAAAATGTTCTCAAAATGCAAGCTCTCTCTTAAGCTCGATAATCTACGAAGGAGAAAGTGTGTTCAAAATTCTGCTCTTTTTATGCTCCATCAAGCAAAAATAAAAATAAAAATAAAAACAAACATGAAATTGTATTTCATTGACAACAAAACACTAAATGATTCTTATTATTTGTTTCAAAGACTTTTCTCAGAGGCAAGCACGGCACTGATCCACTCCAGAAAGTAAGTGATTCTGGAGAAGACAGCTGGGAATGGGGCAGTGCAATCTGAAACGGAGAAACTTGTTGCTCCTACGAGCACAAATTTGCCTGTCAAAGGATCCATAATCATCAAGGGACCCCCAGAATCGCCGGAACAAATCGTCTCTGTGCCCTGGGGTCCGCCGAACGTGCATATCATGTCGGCCTGGACGGAAATCGAGAGCGAGGACAGGGTCGCCACGCAGCTCGAGTTGGACAAGATGTTCACCATCACCTAATAAAACAATAATGTTATTTTATTTTTATCAATTTAATTGATTAATTGATTGATTGGAATTACTTCTCTTAGGACAGGGGAGACGTCTCCGGTCTCGGTGATGCCCCAGCCAACGGCCAACCCCGTCATCATTTCGTAGGTTTCCCTCTCATTCTCTACAATAAAACAAGAGTAGCATTGATCAACCATACTGAATTACAAGTTTTAATCATTTTTTGCAATAATTTTAATATAAATTTTAATAAAGAACTAACGTGGTAAGCAAACAGTGCCGACATTCCCTCCCATCTCCACCTTCCTGTCCAGCGTCAGCAGCGCCATGTCGCCAGCGGCCCCTGGGTCATTGAACCAGCTGGGATAAAAAGTGACTTTCCTGACATTTCTCGCAATGCTCTCGGTTTCGTTATTGACAGTCAAATCGTGATCGCCCAAAACCACAATAATGTCGTTGTTCATATCAATGGGCACTGAACCGAATTCCATGCAATGAGCGGCCGTGATGACGTGTTGACTTGTGATGAGACTTCCGCCGCAAAAGTGCTCGTTCTCGAATTGCAGCGAAACCATCCACGGATAAGCGTTGACATTGCTTTCGGTGCCGTCAATGATTTTCGATGTCGGCTTTTCGTCGTCACTCCTAAATTTCGATTTGCAAAAGAGATCGCGGGAAGTGAAGGACGGGAAAAAGAGCTCCGAGGAAAGCTTTTTCTTCAACAACGGAGATGGCAGGGGACCCATGCTCTTGCCGAGCTTCTCTGACAAGGATACGGATGATTGCGCACTATATACATTTAAAGGAAAAAAAAATGAAATTACTAAAAAACTAATTAAAAATGCTATTTTTTAGTACTTTTTGAACTTTATATAGTAATTTTTATTACTATTTGTCCTTCTTTTTCCCATTCTTTGTGCTCCTTTTGGCTCTTGGTCGTTGTTTACGTCTGCGTCGACGACGACGACGACGAACGCCTCCTAGAACTCTGGGAGCGGCCTCATCGTTTCTGCTCCTGTTGCTCAAGTTGTTGTTGTCGTTGTTGTTCACGTTGCTGTCGTTGTTGTTGTTCCTGCTGATGGTCCTGAGCGTGTTGTCGGAGGCGTTGCCCCTGTTGCCGCAGTCGGGGTCGTTGGTGAACTTGAGCCTGGTGTCGCAGTCGATCTGCGTGACCCTGATGTTCCACCTGTACCCGTTGCTCTGCGTCACGGCGGCCACGTCCAGGCCCTTCTTGGGATCCGTGCGCACCACTGTAGCGAAGTTCGCCTTCTCTCCGCAAAATCGACCCCCAGTCCCATCAGGACTATATTAGAAGAACAAAAATTTTAATAAAACAAAATGTTTCTTAGCAAAAATTTTGATTTTTGAGCAAAAAAGTGGTATAAAATTGGAGATTTTATTAGGGATCGATGCCTGTTGAGAATGGTGATTGTGTCGAGGTCGCAAGTTCCAGCGGCATTCGAGTGGAGCGAGAAGTCAATGAGATCGAACCGAACCTTCATAAAACCATTACACAATTAAAACATCTTATTAAACAGTTAAACACTCATTAACAGAATAATTAATGTCCGCTTAAATAAAATTATTGTTTAATTACCCAGCAGACGTTGGGCAGGGGCTGCACTTTCATCATGCATGCGTGGGGCTTGGTGTCCTTGGCGGGGTAGCTGGGGTTGGTGTAGTAGGAGACCCGCTCCCTGGCCACGGCGTCGTCGCACCTGTTCACGATGAAGACGCAGCACACGCCCTCCAAGATGTTGGGGTCGCAGTACTCCTTGAAGGCGCCGCCTCTCAACAAGCACTCCACCTCGTTGAAGCACACGCCGCTCAGTCCCCGGTCATAAACACGCGTAGAGCACTTCTTGTGGCCTTCACAAAACATTTTATTTAGCATAAGACACTCGTTTTTTAACGCTGATTATATCTTATTTATTAGCAAGAACTGACGTAAAAACTAAAATAAAATAGTTTTTAGCTATTTATTACCTAGGATGCCAAATGGGTTCGTTAAAAGGCGTCCGTCCTTACTGTTGGCTTTGAACACGTGATTGTCGCCGTCGACCACATGATCCCCGATCACTTCCTCATTTTTGTTCACTGTTGCCTTAGCATTTATAGGGGTTACTAATACAACTAATAGAATTAAAAATGGTTTTAGTGCCTTATTGATGATCTTGCTCTCCTTAGATAGTCGATCCATGTCGAAATTTATTTAGGGCATCCTCAAATATCACTAATAACCTCAAAGTTTCGCTATAAAGGGACCGACATTATCGCTATAATTGACACTATAAATATCGAATTTCAAGAAATAATTTGAATATAGTTAATGGATGTTTGCACACAAAGCGACGGGGATGGAGTGAGACTTGCGTTTCAAGCTACAATTTGATGGCATGCCTTATTGTCGACCTCCAAGCCCTGCCTTCTTTACCTTATGTAGGTGCTTTGACATTGACATTGGCCGCCATATTGCATTGCTACAGCCGACAAAGAAGGACTTTTACTAACACACTTCAATACTTCATTACTATTGCTACTACTTTTATTACTCATTAAATAGTATATTGTTACAGTATATAAAGTGAAGTTCGACCTTGGCCTCTGCTTGCAACGCTTCGTCGAGTATTACGGCGGCGTGGCGTCGCGCTCGAGATGGCCGAGGTCGCCAAAGCCTTGTTGCACCAATTACACCAATTACGAGTGAGTCAATATAAAAAGGATCTCTTTGCAAAACAAAATGACTTAGATTAATAATAGATATTAGTATACATATAAGGTAGTTGAGTAATATATTAATGTCTTGGCTTAACGAAGAATTTTACATTGGATTTCTTTTTGTAGTGGCACTATTTGGAAGTGATCATAAGATTACGGTTGTTCAAGGTAAAAATGTTAAAAAAAATTCATTTCACTTTATTCCATCTTCTTCGATCTTCTTCAAATATACGTAGTTACTAGAAATTCTGCATCTCACTTATTGCATTATTGCTATTAATGCCCTTTGCCACTTATGTATTTTAAGAAATTGAAATAAAAGAGGCCAAAAAAGCATTAGAGAAAAGTTTATCAAACCCCAAATTTTACCAAAATTCAAAAACGCCATGAATATTCACGATGTCAGACACTTGGGCAACCATCTCCTCTTCTTCTGCTTCACTTCCGGCTGCAGTGCGAGTCTGACTGCCTGCTCGAACACGCTGGAGACGTTCTCACCCGTCAGCGCCGAACACTCCATATAGGCGAAGGCATTGATACGTCTCGACATATTCAGACCCTAAAAATTAAAAATATTTACAAAAATTATCAAAACATCAAAATATGAAGAAATTGATCAATAACTGTTGATTACGTCAGTGCTAATTGGCGCATTTTTCTCGATTCTGTCGGCCTGCGTTCCCACCAGAATGACTTGTGCCTCTGGCACGTGCTCATTTAACTCATTGATCCACTTTAATCTGACATT
>JAOXNJ010151387.1:0-10914 GCA_028566655.1 Metis holothuriae
ATTACACTAATTATAAAGAGTTTTTTGACGTGTTTTTTGACGTACCGGCCTTGTGCTTGGCATTGCCCAGCGAATCAATCTTCGAGTTGGCCGTCCACACCAGCTTGCGACTCTCGATCTAAATTTTGGCCAAAAAATGGGTGAAATTATAAAAATTTATCAAAATAAATAAAAAAATATTTAAATAAAAATTTTGATTTTTTTGTTTTTTGACCTTTTTCTGTCCCCCTTTGGAGGTGTAATTCTCGTTTTTGGCCAAGGTGCGAGCCTCGGCCTTCCACTCGAGCTTCCTGCTCTCGATTCTGACGCCGCCGCCTCCAGGCTTGTAACTGGTATTACTCAGACTCCCGATTTTAGACTGAGTCTCACGCAAATTGGGGCCGCTGGCCAATCCCACTTTGATTTTGTTCATGGGCACTATTAATAAAAATGGTAGATCAATTCATAAATCAAAAGTTTTGTTTAATAAAATTTTGAGAAAAATAAATTCTTCTATGATTTTTCGTGCCTTTCTTCTCTGGTGCCTGGCTCATTCCGAACGCTTTCAGGGGTTTCGGGACGCTTTGACTCCTTTTAGTGCCGGATTTAGCGTTTGCAGCCGCAGTTCGACTGCGATTCGTTGTTGTTGTCGATTTTTTGGTTTCTGTTGTCGCTGACATTCGACGATTCGATTGAGGCTCCGAACTCTCGTCCACGCCGGAATCGTGATCTCCGTCTGAAAATTTTAGATTATTTTTAATTATTTTTGCCTTTTTCTAAAGTCGAATTTTTTGAAAAAATAGCAAATTGTCGAAATAATGAGAGGTGAGGACACACACACCAAAAGTGCTTCATTAGTAAACGATGTGTTTTCCTTACTTAAATCAACCCTTTTAAGTCGGTTTGTTTCATAAAAGTGTTTTATAAATGGACAAGTAATTTCACACAAGTCATAAAATCACACCTTATGTAATCTAAAATTCAACGCAGTTGATAATAAGAACTTCATTATGCCAATCATGTGCATAAGTGTTAAAAGATTCCACTCAAAACACTCGATAAATAAGACTTAAAAACAAATAAAAAAGGCACCCAAAAATGATTTTTTTAATAAAAAAACTTTAAAAACATCAAAAAGTTACATAACAATAATGAAGATCGATTCCATTAGTAATACAGTTGTGTCCAGATAAATGATACCCTTGGCCCTGGCCCCCTTGAAGTTGACGTTGGCTCTGAAAGTGTTGCTCAGCGTCGACCTGACATGACCCAATTTCTTCGGTCGTCGATAAACTATTACATCATTCACAATAATTAAAAAGATTAATTAAGTCATAATCACTTAATTAATGACTTAATTAATCACCTTGGTCCTCATTGGTTTTTTGGACAATTTGCGGTTTGTTTCCAGGCTTTATAGCGGGTAAAGGAGCCGATTTGGGTCCCATGCCATGACTGATCTTTGTATCATCTGTTAATCCGGCCAGATTCGTTCCAGATTTGCTCTTGTTTACCTTGGACAACTGTGTAGTGTCACTTTTGAGAGCTGTTTTCGATGCAGGAGTCGATTTGCGTCGCTTCTTATTCGCAGATTTCTTATTGACTTTTATCGCTTCTTCCTCTTTCTCCTCTTTTATCAAGCTCCTTTTGCGAGGTTCGTCCAAGTCGTTGAGTTGACCAGAGCTCTTTCTCGAAGTCTTATTAGACTTTGCACTGTGCAAAGAGTGTCTACTAGTGGCTCTACTACTAATCTTATTATTGTTAGTGCTCTTCTCTATGGCTGTTATGGGTCTAGACTCCTTTTCGTCGCTCTCCTCTTTACTCTCTTCATTGCTATTATTGTTGTCCACATCCTTTGTGTTTTTCTCACTCTTATTGTTTTCCAGAGAAATCTCATTATTGTCTTCAGAGCTTGCCAAGTCATTATTGCCTTCTTTGTTGTCTGTTATCGCGGTTTCCAGAGTCTCATTAGTCTCGCTTTTGTGTTCTTTGTCAGAGAAGTTAGCTGACCCTGGTTCGTCTTTATCCTTGGTTTCTCTCTTTTCTGACTTGTTGCTTTGAGACAAATCATTTTCATCTTTATCCTTCTCTTCGTCGCCTATTTCGAACTTGTTTATTGAATGAGTGTCTTTAGTGGACTCATTTTCGTTGGTGGACTCGTTGTCCTTTGCTGAGTCATTCTTAGATGAATTATTGGACTCTTCTTCTTCTGTGGATTTATCATCGTTTTTAATGGAGCCATTATCTTCTTTAACAGACACATTATCCTTGGTAGACTGATCATCTTTAGTAGAGACATCTTCTTTAGTAGACAAATTGTCTTTAGTAGACTCATCATCCTTAGTATGGACATCGTCCTTAGTAGACTGATCATCCTTAGTAGACATATCATCTTCAGTAGAAGTATCATCTTTAATAGACTGATCATCCTTAGTAGACGTATCATCTTTAGTAGACTGAAAATCTTTTGTAGACACATTGTCTTTAGTAGACATATCATCTTTAATAGACTGATCATCCATAGTAGAAGTATCATCCTTAGTAGACTGATCATCTTTAATAGACTGAAAATCTTTTGTAGACGCATTGTCTTTAGTAGACGTATCATCCTTAGTAGACTGATCATCTTTAGTAGAAGTATCATCCTTAGTGGACGCATCATCTTTAGTAGACATATCATCTTTAGTAGACTGACCATCTTTTGTAGACTGATCATCTTTAGTAGACGTATCATCTTTAGTAGACTGATCATCCATAGTAGAAGTATCATCCTTAGTAGACTGATCATCTTTAATAGACTGAAAATCTTTCGTAGACGCATTGTCTTTAGTAGACTGATCATCTTTATTAGACTGATCATCTTTAGTAGACACATCATCTTTAGTAGACGTATCATCTTTAGTAGACGCATTGTCTTTAGTAGACGTATCATCCTTAGTAGACTGATCATCTTTAGTAGACTGATCATCTTTCATAGATGTATCATCCTTAGTAGACGTATCATCTTTAGTAGACGTATCATCTTTAGTAGACTGATCATCCATAGTAGACGTATCATCCTCAATAGAAGTACCTTCTTTAATGGACCCATAACTGTCTTTAACGTCTCCCCTACTCTCTTTTAAGGCCATTTTGTCACCTCCAGAAATCTCACTGGAAGTGTCCAAGTCCGTCTTGGAGAAGCTCTCCTCCTTGGTCACGTTGTCCACGTGATTGACACTGGCCATCACGTCGTCCTTGTTGATGTCGGTCGAGTCGTTCATCGTCGACTCCTTTATCCTCGCTTCTATTTGGGAATTGTGTGATACTGTACTCGTACAAGGAACGAGTCGATTGGGCTTTCTTTCAGACACATCAAAGTTTCATGTTCAATCGAGTAGACTACATGTGTATAGTAATAGGTCACCAAGGCCAATCGAATATGTTCGAACTATTTATACCTCAGACACTACGTATAAAAGGATCAAGGCTATTTTATACCTAAAAACGACTTTCACTACTAAATGTACAATTTACAGTACTTTATTTACAAGGGTTGAAGGCAAATAAAGGATTTATGTAATGAGTGAGTTTGATCAAGGACTTAGTTTGATATCGACCCAAATTGATGGCTATATAGTATCAACTATTAGCAGAAAGCACTTTTGATCGAAATCGATTGTAACAAATATCTGTCCATAGTGAAAGTTGTTTTGTATTATAATACATATGTCTTTTTGTAATACTGCTCATCAAAAATATCATTACTCAAATCATCTACTACTTTAGTATTATTATTGCATGTTCCATTTAGTGTTCAGTTTATGACCACGTCAATTCCCATGAACATTGTGCCTCATTAAAAAGACTTGTTTTGACTTTACAGTTGAATCCTGTTAAAACAAAAAAAGCTCCATTTATTGCCAGAAATCATATTACTAATCTTTTTTAGTGAAGTATTTTGTATTTTCAAGGTATGACACTACATAAAATGAGCCCAAGCTTTCTATGACTGGTTCATGCACCAATGGCATGCATGTCTGAGCGGGCTGATGAGAGAAGCAATAAATAGTGGTAAAAGTACAATATCCTTTTATACTGCAGTAATAAACAAGTACTATAGTAGCCTTAAGTAGAAGTTTTATTAGTGATATGAAAGGGATGTGTACAGTTTTTGTACAAATAAAGAGCAATGTTTGTTGTCGTCAAGTGGCGGTTTTGTTCACCTCGAAATGGCCTGCGACACGAACGAACACTTTGTTATAACAAAAGTTCTTTTATTGTAAATGTACAGTAAAATGTGCATTACTCATTATATAGGTTTGAGTCATTGTAGTCTACTTATTGTTGTGGTCATGAAGTTTGGTGTTACGATTGTCAAGGAGAAAAGAAAAACCGCAAGTCCATCGAGGTCGACTTTCAGGCCATTAATAGAGTCAAAGGGTTTCACAAGCAAACAAAGAAATGTCTTTAAAAACTCTATTAATGTCTCTAATAATGTATTTTGCTTTTTTATGATATTTTTTGGGTCATCTCAAACAAGCTCGTCTTGTAAAATGTCCATCTGGTAAATTAATCTTTCAGAGATCAATGATATAATACGATATGTATGTAGTGAAAAATTTCAAGTAGTCAACACAAATCCTTAAATGCACGAACAAAACCACATATTTCCAACCGAAAACTCCATTTTAAACGTCAATTTAGCCACAAAATACCAGGAGTACTTGTACTGCATATATGTAGTATGTACTGTTCATAAATTGACCTTGAAAAAGAGGCGGAGTGGTCCACGCAAAACAGTTGATTGCTTCCAACAACAGGTTCTGTAGCCTTACAGTTATTTTACGAGAAGTACATACATAGTTAGCAGGACAACCTCCTAATATTATCCTAATATAATGTATCCATTGTTTCTTAAGAGTTGGAGTGACAAATCGACGTTCATTTGAGTTCTGGCAGTGGAGAAGAACAGTGAGGATGTGGAGGCCAGCAGCACTTCTCCTCTTACTGCTTGCAACAATTGAATGCCGCGAATTGCGTCGCGTCCGCGGACGCGCCCGCCAATCCGCGGTCAATTGTCCGGAGCAAGAGGGCGTGCAAGTGTACGCGGACAAGTCGAATTGTCACAAATTCGTGAAGTGTGTCAACGGAACTTTGAGTCACGAAGTATGCGGAAATGGCCTCAGATTCGACCCCAAAACGGCTTTGAGAGGAGCTGCACACAATTATTGTCAATACAATTGGAACACGGAGTGTTTTGACCGCGAGCAATTGACCGCCGACCAAGAATTGGCTCGGGCTCGAAATCCTCAGAGTTGTCCCTACGATTTCGGTCTTTTTGGTCTTGACGATTGCAGCAACAGTTATGTAAAATGTGACGAGGGAAATGCCAAAGAGATTCGTTGTGCAACTGGATTGGTCTATGACGAACGCGTCCACAATTGCAATTGGCCAGATTTGATTGAGAAATGCGACTCTTCCAAACTGCTGGGCGGATTCGAGTGTCCGAGAAGCGTTGAGGAAATCGACAATGAGATCAATCGAAGATTCTTCCCCTTTCCAAGATTCCCTGTGCAAAATCACCCTGAACTCTACATCACTTGTGTCGCTGAGGGAAGACCCAGACTGCAGAGCTGCGGGGAAAAGGCAATCTTTGATCATGACAATCTCATTTGTGTCAGCACCCAAATCGACGAATATGATGTCAGTTTGTTCTAAAAGAAATTTGTTCTACGTAATCATTTCCTGCTAAAAACGACTTCTAAGCAATAAAGTGACTGTCTGACTGGCACCAATGTCGATTAGATGAGGGAAATATGATGTATTTAGAATGATGTATATGGGTAATATAGTAAGTAAGTACTACTATTTTGTATGTACTGTAATTCATATTAGGTACTACATACTGTAGTGCATAAGATGAGAAGAGATTGATTACCCCCCATTGATTACAACATAGGTACAGAACTAATACCTCAATATACGTAGTCTTAAGATTAGTACAATATTATGTTGTGCCTTTTATGGAGTAAAATGATTTTTACAAGACATTAAGCAAAATGTTGAGTCAGCACTGCAAATGCATTAAAATTGTGGACAAGAAGAAAATGGCTTATGTACCACTTCATTCATAAATGGGGCTTCAGGCCTCCAGGGTCTTCTCTCAAGTCATTATTTTACGTTCTATTATACACAATATATAAGGAAATGCATTATTAGGCCCAAGTATGGGCATTCTATTGTTCAGGTTTGGAGTGGAGGTCAGGTTTGACTTGACTCAGTCACAAGATCGACTCTAAAGTCCAATTTTCAAGGACAAAAGTCGTTATTAAAGTACTACAAACAAACCTTTGTTTCAGCTCTAATTGTGTCTAAAAGCTTTACAAGCAGTGTTTGAAAGACATTTAGAACATTATGCATTTTCTTCTACTTTTCACATATGCACTCCTCTGATGGCATAAGAAGATTAGGACAATTCTTGCCAATCCTGTCTTAAATCAAGACCAAAATTTCGTCTCATCCCAATAAATAACTCGTTCAATAAACGACAAGAAGAGCCGGAATTAGAGCAAATTTTGTCGATTTTTTCGAAATTCCAACAAAAAGTTCAGATTTTTACCGTTCCTGGCCTGTTCCTCGTTGTTGCTGGCGTGGTTGTCCTCCATGGTGGCCATGGTCCTGTTGTTTTCGAGCCCTCCAAGTCACTGCAGAGGAAGGAAAGGCAGGAAAGGCAAGGCTAGCCCAATCGAGGCCAGCGACTCGAGTCGGGCCTCATTTTTCAGGCAGTCGGGCCTGAATAAACCAAACGACTTGACTCGAGCCCGACCCGAACGATTGTGAGTGGGCGTGACTCAACACTATTTGCGTTGGGTCGAAGGAAAGGCCTGACACACAAGACCATCTTGGGCATATCAGAGCACAGCCTTACCATTCGAGCCAATGTCATGTAGTACTCCATTTGGACACTACTAAAGGCATTGTTTAGCTTCTAAATATTGGTTTTGTAGTTCTTTATTTACTTTATGGAGCAAAAGCTTGCTTTGTTCTGGCTATGCCATACTGATTGTGGAGTGAAAGGAACTCTTTGGACAATGGTAACTTTGTGTGTAGAAATAAGTTTTGTCTTTGCTCACACAAACTGACATTTTGACCTTGAGTCTTAAATGAACGAAAAAGGATAGATTGAAGCAGAAAAGTAGGTGTATTTCCCTCTCCAATTCGTGATAGTTTACCAACTTAAAATGCTGAGTTAAAAAGGATAGACGTAACAAAAGAAGTATTATGTGTATTTTGAATAAGGTTAAAGTTTAGTTTTATCTGGTCTTTAGTGGTAGACCTCTCTTTTAATCAGTGGCTTTAAAGCTTATCTTTTAAAAGGCACTTAAAAGCACAACTGAAGTGTAATGACTGTAGATGCTTAAAGTGAGAGTACTGTAGGCAAAGTAACCCTTTCTTTAATTAAAAAATGGTCTAAGATGCAGCTGCCAAGAGGAGACCAGCAGCACTCTTCTTGCCCTTGTTGTTGTTGTCACTTTCCTTGTTGTCGTCGAAGAAGGATTTGGGCCTGGGATTGGTCCCCATGTCAAAGAGATGCTTTGCCAGGGACACAGTGTTCTCCCAAAGGGTGTCAAAGTGCTTGTAGGGGTAGCCTTTCTCCCTGCAGAACTCTTTGACAACCTCAGCAACCATTGGGTAGTGGCCATGGTGCATGCGGGGGAAGAGATGGTGTTCGATCTGGTAGTTGAGGCCACCGTTCAGGAAGCATAGCCAAGAACCACCCACATTTGAGCTTGTCGCACACTTTAAGGAGACATTGTAAATCAATAAAATAGTAACTAAAGTATTGATTTCTTAGAAAAAGGCTTTTTTACGGTTTTGTAGACAAGGGATTTGGGAGTGTTCTTTGGGTCAATTTGCTGGACACCCTCAAAGTTGTGGCTGATGGTGAAGAAATAGGAGAGCCACCAGCCACCCACCATGGCCATTGGAGCTGTGTTCAACAATGTGTAGAAACTTGGAACCTGGAAGGAGTAAAATATTCAAGTAATATGAGATTCACTTAATTGGCTTGTGACTGCTTACTTGGTAGAGAGGGAAGAAGAGCCATCTGGTGAAGAAGAGAATTGACAAAAACCACTCTAGGTATCTGTATGGGGCCAGAAGGGGTGAGAGGGGTGTGAAGTTGATGCCTTCAACCATAGTGGAAAATCCATGAAAGATGAAGCTGAATCCATAGCCCAAAATAACAAAAAAGAAATAAATGTGTTGGCCCATTTGGAACTTGAGTAAAGGTTGCAGAGGATTCAGGCGCAACAAGGATACACCCTCAATATCTGGGTCTCGTTCAATGTCATTAGTATACACGTGATGTTGAACCACATGTTGGTGGATCCAGGACACCGCTGAGTTGCCGCCCCAATTGAGACTCATGCCCCACAAACGATTCACCCAGGGATGCCTTTCAAGACAACCAATTCCATCATAATGAAACTTAGCATAAAAAATGTACTTTTACCTGGAGAGGGCTCCATGATTGGCATCATGTTGGACAGCCAGGCCAATGATAGCAAACAGCCAGCCACAAATTGCAGAGATGTACCACTTGTAGCTAGCGTTCACGTGCATATATGCCTCTAGAGTTATAGCCAAAATCATCAACCCCACAGCCTTGAGATAGTAGGACCAGGGTGCAAAGGATTGCAGTCGGGGAAGAACTTTGTCGACACGCTCACACAACTCAAAGAAGTCATCGTAGTCAGAGGCATCAAAACTCTCATCCTTGACAGGACCCAACAAGGCTGATGTGACACGGGAATGAGGGAACCGGCGCCGGTGATAGGACATGAATGGCTGTGAACAAAGTTAGGACACCTACCTATGTTATGGCCTTTATAAATTTGCCCAGGAAAGTGTACCACAAATTGTCACTAAGTGATAGAGTACAGGGGGTACAGGTTGTTTTCAAAACTCCAATTTTGAAAACAAAGACAAATTTATACAGACTGTTCATTATACCTCTGTGGCATCTCTTCCACCAAATGCCTTTATGAAGAGCGGTCCCCCTGGATGGATGAGGGCCAGCTGCTTGGCGGAGTAGATCTTGTTCTCCACCCTGATGCAGTCGAAGGGAATGGTCTCGTCCACGGACGACTTCGACGACTCCATGGCCATGACCAGGCTGATGATGCACCAACAAGTTCAGCAAACGCAAATGAGGATTTTGTCCCTTTTATAATGTCTCTGAAAACGAAAGCAAGCTGCTTAATCGTCTGACAACAAAGGCGACTTAGTGACACAGGTGTTAAGAAAGCAGGAACGTAGGCACTACTATATGCTGTACTTGAGACAAAGCAAATGTATGAGAGATGTTAGATGTCATTGAGTCATGATGATAAAGACTGGCTAAAATATTAAGGTTACGTGACTTGATCTTCCGGGGCTCAAATTTTCGGGCTAAAATAATCGTTTCACACTTTTTAGTCTTCAATAATCGGTCTACTCTTTGCTTCTCGCGTGCATAATCGTTCTACAGCTGAAATTCAATTTTAGATCGAGTATGTGATCCTTATTGAAGTCTATTGCTCTTGTCTAGATATCTCTACCTACATACATGTACTATCTTTATTTTTACAAAATTTCCTTTGCTTGTCGATTTTTGCGTTGTAAAATTATCTCACTTCAGTTGAATTGCTGTTAACAAAAAAGATTGAACAAAACATTCAACCATAATTTTGACTTTACAATTTTAAGGCTATTTTGAAGCAAAATTCCAATAATTTTGAAGCAAATATGCCATACCCAGGTACCAAACCCAACTTGCTTAATGTTTATTCAGTGTTCCAGCAATTATGTTGTAGAACGAATATTGTAGAACAATTATGTCAGTCCCGATCCTTCAGATGTTGCTTTGAGTGCACAATAAACATCACGTGTCCATTAGCAAGTTTATTGTACTGACACTATATCTACGATATTCACGTCGAAATAGGACTCCTCGTGCATTGCTTTTCATGAACATTTTAGGAAGAAATGTTTGTAATATGATTTGAAGGTACATATGTCACGCATATACAAAAAATTTCAAGCTGATTGGTGCATCACAAGCTTATCTGTAAGATCTTGTTTAGACAGTACAATCGAACCTTGTTCCAGCTCTGACTTTAAGCCATATCTTTCTCAAACAACTTTCAATCCTTTTAATTTTTCTTGGAGTAATAGCCCAAAATGTGGCCTCCAAGCACACAAAGTTTCATGGCAAAATTCAGAGTAGTTTTGAAATTATCAAATATTTCCTCAGAACTTCTCTCATTTTTTGGGCTGCTCAGTAATGGGATGGATTTTTTTTTCATTTGAGACCTCCTTTTTAGTTGCCTATAACTTTTGCCCAACCAACCCCATCAAGATGAAATTTTATCCAGTTTTTCTTATTGCTTGAGTTGTTTACAGAACAAAAAATGAGCTCGTTTGTAGTAGTTTTTAAAGTTTAGATTGTGAATTTAAACTTTTGTTACAGAAGTAACATGCTGAAATCAGTCTCAGACGAGTGAGACTTCTTCTCCTATTTGGATGTGAACACCCCACGTATGCAAGGACAGCGTTTGTTCTTATTCTAATTATTATTATTGTCATTAGTAAAACCAAATTACAAATCTGAGGAGCCAAAGGTATTCACTTTTTTACATAAAATTCATTTAGATTTTTATCATTCTACTTCTCGTGCACAACGTAAAACATGCTAAATTTTAAACTAGATTTTCTCTTCTTCTCCAAAATTTGGGCCCCTACAAATTATAAATGTAGAACAAATAGAGAAAGAGAGAGACAGTTAGAGAAACAATAGAATATCACTCACACCTTCTTAATAGCCCTTGTTATTATCGGCCGTGGCGTGGTCGAGTGGATAAAGGCAGCAGCTCCTGTCCTGAGAACCTGAGTTCAATTCACGGTGGATTC
>JAOXNJ010151497.1:0-10910 GCA_028566655.1 Metis holothuriae
AGCGGTGGAGCACCGTCCTTCCTGCGCACACCTCCATCAGGTCCTAACGGCAGCTGATGGGAGATGCTCACATCCATCTTCATGTTCAAGTCCTTGCTTCCTCACGAGTACGTGGACCACGTGGTCCACTGTCAGTAAGACTGCCAAGGGAATGAGAAAGACCACTCTAATGATAAGCAATCAAGAAGCACAGGTCAGCACCGATCTGAGAGATCTTGAAAATGCTGAAATAAAGGTAGTTTGTCGATTGTAGCCCTCACAAAAAAAAAACACCCAGAAGGGATTCGGATTCGTAAACAGCTCGAGAGAGCAAATCACGACCGTAATGAGACAAAATAAGATACAGATAGAAAATAGAAAACACGAGAATCAATGCTAGAAAGATTGAAAACAAGCCCACCCAACCTATAAAAAATTGATCAGACGTGCTAAGGCCCCTATTGCACGGCCACTAGTATAATTGCTCGATGGCGGCAAGCAAAAAAATGTGGTGCAAAGAAGTGCATTTTGCAAATTATTTGCATTTTGCAAATTTTCGATAACCTTATGAATCCTTTGCACTGACCTTGGGAGAAAACCGTGCATTAACTTAAGTTACAACGCTCAGATAATGAGACTAAGTGCATATAGTACAACCTCGATGCACACGTAAATTCCGATGGAACGTAAGTACTTCGGTAAAATATGGAAATATGCATGCACGATTAGATTTTTAACAATTATTGCACGCACTTACCAATTAGTCTCTATGCACTTCCAGAGTATTTAAGCACAGAGAAAAGTAGACGGCTTTCACTCTCCCAGAAGCTTCCTTAGGGTTGCTTCTCAAACATCTTTAGCACTTCTTTCTACCGCTGAAATCATGAACATTCTTTTGTTCATATTACTTTTTGGCTCCCCAATCACTGCAAAGGAGATTGGCAAGAGGCTAATGGGGTCCATTATGCAAACCGTGTCTGAGGTCTCCGATACCGAAATTGTTATAATTGTCGATGACCATTATCTCCCCTACATCAATGAATGGGCCAAGACCATAATGGTAAATATTAATAACCTAAAGATAACCTACGAGTATTAATAACCTCAGCTATGCAGTTAAAAAGCACGTTTTCTACCAGACCGCAGAGTTGCCAATGTTTTCCTTCAATGCAACAGTGGCCATGAAACAGGGAACAGAGTTCATCGCTGCTAGGAGGTGCGCAATAATATCGCCCTTTGGTGACTACGAGCCAGACACTCTTGAATTCCAATTAATAAGGAACACTGCTATTCTTCCCGAAACAGACAAGATGAAGTAATGCTATTCACTCAAACATACGTGACCGTCTTTGTTTGAAATGAGCTTTTGTTTGTTTCAGATCAGTTTTCTTGGGGTCGAGTATGGAAAACCTGTCAACGCTATTTGCAATTGTCAACTCAAGTCTGCACTCGTGCCCTCAACGAGTCGACTTCGGTTTCATCGGAAGGAATTCTCATCTTTTCTACTTGATAGACGACATGGCTTTGCCAGGCGCCATTCTGGAGCATCGTCTAATGACATTACACCCGTCCTTAACCTTCGTTCATGCCTCAGAGAATAAGCTGTATATAAAAACGTTTTACTTTTGATCTTCAACGTTTATGCTGCACTAAACTTTCTGTATTTAATTGTTTCCTTACTTTTCCAGACCTTTCCTCTACTGTTCTATGCCATGCAATGCCCAGGTTTACCTAGAAGGTAATGTTGCCTTCGTCTCTTCTTCTACCGATAAGGACTTAAGATCCAAGCTCAATCTGGCCTTGCAGCTGCCAAAGCATTTCTTTAATGCCAGTTTCATGGGAGTAGGAAGAGCCCCTGGTTACCCTACGTAAGAACAGATATAATTTGAGAGGTCCATTTCGACTTACGAAACTCCGTCAAATTCGTTTGTTTAACTATTTCTATCTTTTATTTTCAAGAGATGAGCCTATTCCGAAGGACTACCTTCACTTCGCATTCCAGCTCCAACCCATTCTCGAGAAATTCCTCAATTTCCACATAGACCTCTACAGCATTTCAGAAGGCACGGGCAGAGCAAACGACATCGACGGCGCTTACAATGGAGCCATGGGCATGTTCAGCAGATTCGAAATACTGGTGGCCTTAGACATGAGTGGCTACTTGTACTATGAATACCAGGTGTTAGACTGCACCTACCCTTTTGAACGTTGGCAACTCTACCGCACCTTCATAACGCCTCCTCCTCAGCCTTTTCCTAAAGCCCTCATTCTAATTAGACCCTTTCAGTTGGCAGTATGGATTGGAATCGGCATTTCATTCCTTTTCCTTCCAGTAGTATTTGTATTTGTTGCATCTCTGGAGGAGAACCTTAATGAGAAGTCCCTGAGGAAGTTCTCCAACTTAAGTGACGCCTTTTGGTACTGCTTGGGCACCTTTTGTGGTGAATCCATCTCCAACAGAGAGACCTACCAAAACTCCAACCCTTTAAAGCAATACCTCGTATTGTCTCTTTATGACCTTATGAAATCTCTTTATGAAACATAAATTAAAAGCTACGTTTTGTTCACAGAGTGATGATCATTCTCTGGCTGGTCATCTGCTTCATTGTCACCTCCGGCTATGGTGGTGCACTGTACTCATTTATGAGCAAGCCCGGGGTGCAGAAACCTCTTAACAGTTACAGGGAAGCAATTGATAGTGGCTTGCAAATTAAATATGTCACCTATCACACTCAACATGACGTGAACATTTTTAGAGTTCCAAATGAAGAATTGCAAACCATGATGAATATGAGTACATTCGTCTCATACCTTAACTTTGCCAACTACATCGATGTAAGGGGATTTCAGCAAATGATCTTGATAAGATATCATTTGTGCCTTTTCTTGTAGCTTTTGAAAGATGTTCAAGCTGGAAACTCGATATTGATGGGCCAAAATGTGGACCTCATTGAGGACATCTTGACAATGGAGGCGGCCACACAGGGAGAAGCAGTGGCCCATATGACAAACATAAACCTGGGAGTCTTTCCCTCCACCTTCAATTCCATGACTCAACCCAAGTATAGCCCTTATACCTACAGATACAAAGAGGCCTCCGGGTAAGCAAGCTACTGTTTTTGAAGGAATTTATCTACCAAATTTGTCCTAATGCTTCCACTTCCATTTTTAGATGGCTTCTAAACACCGGGATAGTCCGAAGGGAGGAAGCCAAGATGTACCAAGTAAAGCATTATAATTACGTGATGGGAGGTGGAAACTTCCTAACGGTCTCAAATCAAAGGAGGAGCTATGAAATTTTCACCCTCAATGACATCCAAGTAAGACCAAACTGAAAATACTTTTCATCTAGTTATTATAAAGGCTACGCAAATTCTTCGTTTTAGGGACACATGTTTTTCCTGATAATATTCTACACTATGGGCCTACTCGCCTTGTTCGTAGAGATGGTGATCGGTTTCATTAGGTCCAAGGTGATGTCTAAAAAGGCCTAAAGAACAGGGCAGGATGTGTGAAAAGGATGTCAATAGACCTGAAAACGGATACATTTGCACTACAGAAGATTGTACTGATAGCACAATTCACTTGAAATCAATCTCTTAAATACCTATCGATATTCTGAAGCTTACTTAAAAAAAACTTGAGCACGCCTTCAAGTCTCACATTAAGCACAACGAAACCATCTATTTACCAGAATGGCATCAACGACGCACATTGGAGGAATTGTTAGATAATAGTTTTGGAATATTAAGCACTGAGCAAACCAAAGTCCCCCAAAAGAGGAAATGTTTCCTCAACCCGTAAACGCTTGAGCAATTTAATCTAAAACTTAATGTATTCTCGAACGAGTGGTTCCCACAAACCTCCTATCCAACACAACTGTGAACCTACTAACTTAACTTGACGTTCACCTTGCCTTGCACTATGTGTTGAATTACTTACTAGCTGTTGTTCCAACCAAGCAAGTCAGCGTCTGGCAAATAAACGGTATCTGATCACTGCATTCACCTAAACTTTCGACAAACGTTTAGATATCAAATGCAATTTTATGTCTCTCAGTTCCATTCTCAATCTGAATAACTATGACAGCTTACGAATAGCTTCTCAAACAATGCTAACCAGAGAAGAAACGTATCAATATCATGCCCGTATGGGGGCGTATCAATATTGATCCCAATTATTTAAAGTTCTAATAACTAATTGCAACATTACACCAAGGGAAGAACAGATGCGGCACTAACATGTAAATATCGTCTGACCTCGGCCCTGGGGATGGCAAAGGTGAGGAAGTTGGCGTCAAATCCGTGCCCTTTCTCGGTGTCACAGTTGCTGACGTGGCACCTGTGCCTGGGCACGAAGGCAGAGAAGAGGTGGACGAAGAGGGGCGCCGAGGAGGCCAGCGTCTGCACCACGATGCACGCGAACTGCCTCCTCTGCCACTTGCCACTGCTGCCCAAGTACTTCTCGAACACAGGATCCAGGCTCAAAGGAGCAGAGTTCAGAGAAGGAGTGGACATGTGAGCTTGGATGAAACCTGCCTTAAGGGAGAAGAGATACAGACTAATAGGGAAACGAACGAACGTGAGATATTTGTTTGCTCCCAAGAGCTAATTAGTGAACGGACACGATCAGAAGCATAAAGGCATACAGGCAATACAAAAGGCATCTTTAGAGTGTAAGCGCTGCTAATCAAGTCTCTACGCAACGAAGATTTTCTACATAATAAAGAATAAGAGCTCTGTACTCTGAGCAATTGCTATTTGAATCATTCTCGGAATGACAATTTCTCGAGAGACCAATAAGAAAAAAGACTTTGGCGTCTACAAATGCGATCTGCATCCGCGGTTCAAAGGTATGGCTAGAGTTCGCCGATCATCTTCGTGGAGTGTTGGCGCCCTTCTTCGCCTCGAAGGAGCTGGAGAAGAAGCTGCCCAGGGCCAGCAGGATCCCCTTGGTCCCTAGGGATTCGCTCCTTGAGGGCAATCCTGTCAGTGGGAACAGGTACAAGGACGTAGTGTGCCGTGACGGCTATGGACCGGATGGAGAGCCAGAGCCCACAGACGAGGAGGTCGCAAGAGCGCGAGAACTCATGAGTCTGCTTCCGCCCATCACGCCCATCGACGCCAAACATTTAAAAGGCGCCATAGCTTTGCCAAAGAAAGTGCCCACACCCATGAGACTATCATATCATGACATGGGCGAATGCTACCAAAACCAGAAGCCAAAATAAGCTACATTCTATAATGAAAGCAATCATTGTGAGGAGCTTAGGTCATATCGGCTCATATATAAAACTGAGACAAGTCTAGATAGACGAAAGCTATATATGTCACCATCACAGTCACATTTGAACGGCTAGATAATGTAAATACCTACCTGTATATGTAGACATTTTAATGGCAACGTTTTGTAATAATGTAATAATGACCAATTTAAAGACCAGGATTTTCCTTAGTCTGGTCATCAAACTTTAAATAAACCAGGCAGCCAAAACAAATGCCGTTTACAGTCGAACTTGAATATTATCCTTCCCCTACCTGGCAAGAAAAAGCCAGAGATCAGAGGGTGAAGAAGGGTGCCTTGCTAGTCAATTACGTCTTTGGACTGGCATTTTCAAGAAGATTAAAGTCGTGGTCATGGTTGCTCAACTGGCCCAGAAAGACACGACGGCCAGCTTAGCCACTGAGCCCCTTGCTCGATAGGTTCGACTTGAAGTTGTTCTAAAAGTAACACGCAACTCCATATCAGACTCGCCATCTACAAGGGCCAAGCTGGACGTTGCTTGCAATTGTGTGACGTCAGAGTAAAAAGCAAAAACAGCATATTCAACTCACCAATGAGCAAATTAACCCCACGATCCCCTTAAGTGTTTTCTATTTCAACCCCAGTGTGTTCCAACGGGTCCTAAGTGTAATGAAAATGTTCTGAATTCTTTTTCAGCCTACAGCACCAAAATACAAAGGAACCCAATTTCTCAACAAAGAGAATGTAAATTATTTACATGTGACTTTTTCCCGCTTCCACCCACATGTGTTATTCATAGTCCCTCACGATCCAAGACCTACTTCAAATGTTTCATGTCTGCTGTTCCTGAACGAGACAAATCCCAGAACTCTGCCCCTGTAGTCACAAGTTGTTTCCCCAAATATATCCAATCACACCCACTAATAGTTGCGTGTTTTTGCCCCTGCTGTTTTTGTTTCTCGCTACCGATTATACCGAGCAAGAACAAACGAAAAAAAAAAATAAAAAAAGCAATTTTAAGAAGGAAAACCCCCATCAAAAATCACAGGTACAAAAAAACATCGCATCTACTGAAACACCAAAAAACCTCGAAACAATCGGAAAACACCATTGGAAAGCAAACGTAGTCGAAGGCCGCTAAAAAGGCGCCCACGTGGCCCACCCACCCCCAAAACCGGTTTGCCACGTGGCCAAGAAAAATTGCGCCTAATTAGCCAAAAAAAAGCCTCAACAATGCACAAAAAACGCCTAAAATCTACGCAAACCTCCTCTAAACCGAATCTGCCCTAATGGAGGTGCGCAATTTGAAAGAGTGCATAAGACTACTCACGTGCACGTGGCGAAGACGAACTTATTCGACCCCTATCCACATCCGACCCCTCCGAAGCACCGATGTCGACTGACCGTTGGACGTTGGCGGCGCAGGCCGCGCGGGCAGGCGACGCCGCGACGCGACACGTCGCGACGGCGGTGTTGCCCGCAAATTAAAAGAAAAAGCGCCCAAAAAAGCGCGCAAAAGTCGCGCACCTTACGCTAGAGCGTGAGCATTCAATGAACGTGATGAGGCAATTTTATGACTTTGACAGGTACCAAAATGATGATAACTTTTGACTGGCACTGTTTACTTATTAAGGGTGATGTAATCGAGGAGAATGTATTTGATGTCATAAGGCAAAGTCGGTGTTATTGAGCTCTTTCTTTGCGCTTTTTGTGACCATAGCTGGTCACACGCCCTTCGGCTTCTAGAACGTTCTCGGCGGCGTGAGTCTCTTCGGCCGCATGGGCAGAAAGCGCCTTGGGCAGGCGAGCGAGGGCAGCAAGGAAGTTTGGGCCGAAGACGCCTAATAAAATGGAGTACTGCCGCTCAGTACTTACAGTAACGCTATATTGCACGCTTTTGCAAGTTTGATCTCGTCCATGCCACAGAATGTGATGAATTGATGATTAATGTAATAAAAGGTTTAATTAAACCATTTCAATTCACTTTGGCAAAGAGGTCTTTGACTTTAGAAATGACTTTAAATGAGAGAGCCTAAAAAATACAAAAAAAAATCAGTGTAAATAAAGGTCAAGAAATTTAATGTGTTTTTTCAGCAACAAATCTTTGTAAATCCACGCATTCGTTTTTTCAGTAAAAACAAAAGAAATGCAATCAAATCCCGATTTTGCTCACTTTTTGTTCAGCAGCCACGTTTATAATTAAAAGTGACGCTTAAAATTAAAATCCCGATTAATGAAGTAAATTTATCTTGAAAGAAAATCAGTAAAAATTGATTGGCAGTGAAAAGTTCCAAAAACTTTGATTTTACATCAAGTAAAAACATCATTCCTTGATATTTATCGCAAAAATTTTGCCAAAAACTTTGCCAAGTGCGGAAAAAAGTCAAATAAGGCAAGGTATTTCTTTTTTGAGACTGTAATACCAAAATTTGAGATTTTACTGTACCTGTTATTTAAATCACAGGTCTCCCTATTCGCAAATATTATGGAACGAAATGTAGACTTAGTATTTTATAGGATCCTTTCACAGTAATGTACCTGGCATTCTATTATGAGGGGAAATGGGTTTCTGAATCATCTGTGTTCTTTATGGCCTCCTCAAAATTGATTATTTACCTGCGTGCTTCACCATTCAATTAAGCAGAAAGTTTCATCGTCTGTTCACAAATAAAGAAAAGTAGGGAAGCAAACGCTAAAAAATTTTTTTGATTGTTTCGAAGCCTTAAAATGCGTGAGTAAGTACATTATAAATGCTTTTATCGTTGTCCGAAATTGTTGCCAAAATATTTAACTTTGTTACAGAGCATGATTAAAATCCTTTTGGTCAAAGACCCTTTTGGATGCCTATCAATCAAATGTCACAGTTCTTGAGCATTTTTTTATTGTATTTCACAGCATATCCGTGTAAAACACTTGTACGAGTGTCAAAACATTGCGACAGCCATAAAATTATCTTCCTGCGTTCATTTGCGGCGATGTTTGAGATAAACTTGAGGATTGGATCTGAGCAAAGGCTCCTGTGGATCGAGCTCATCTGGTCTGTCGTACTTGGTTGAAATTATGACATCATCGATATCAACTCTTTGACGTCTGCTCTCCTTGTTGTGACGAATGTAGGGCAAAAGCCGCTCACCCCTGTAACCGAGACCAGAGTCCGGTCCTTAGAGTTTGCCCCCAACCTCATCCTCACCTCGTCCCCAGGTTGGACCTAGTTTCTCGCCCCCGTCCTCAAAAGGAGGTATGAGGTGGGGGCGAGGTTGGGGGTTGGGGCCCATATCACGGGGCCAGATTTGGGGCGAACTACTGCTGCAGCTGGTGAAGGGCGTGTTGGAGAAGATCGACGTCGTGATCGTAGTAGAGGACGCTGAAGCCCGTGGAGAAGAAGTCGTCATCGAAGCTGCTGAAGCCCGTGTTGGAGAAGAAGTTGTTGCCGAAGCTGCTGAAGCTCGTGTTGGAGGAGAAGTTGTCGTCGTCGAAGCTGCTGAAGCCTGTGTTGGAGGAGAAGTTGTCGTCAAAGCTGCTGAAGCCCGTGTTGGAGGAGAAGTTGTCGTCGTCGAAGCTGCTGAAGCCCGTTTTGGAGAGGCATTAATTGTTATCACTATAAACACAATGGCTTACTATGGGTACCTGGCAGCTCAATCACGTCATTCCTCAACTTCCGCGACCAAAGTCACATGGGATCGGATTGACCCTCTCACCTACTTTGACGAAGACAACTTTACTCGTCACTTTCGACTGCGTAAGAGGAGTGCTCTTCTGTTAGTGGATGCCTTGGGAGACGACATCAAGCTCTGTCCTCAGGGAGGACCGCTAACACCTTTACAACAAGTGTGTGTAACACTTTCTTGGATGGCTTCTGGCTCCTTCATGCATGTGGCAGGTAATTGCTTTTGAAACGTGTGAAAAGAAAGGTTTATTATGGTAATAATTGCTTACAATTGAACATTTTCCCAGGTTTAAGCATGAATGTTAAGAAGAACTGTTCCTGGGCCACCATTCACAGAGTTGTTGAAGCCATTTGCCAACACAAATCTGAATTTATACAATTGCCTTCATCAAGCGAGATGCAGGCAACATCTTCTGAGTGGTTTGATCGCTTCAAAATACCTAATATTTGCTTGGGTGTTGATGGCACTCACATTCGACTTGGGCGGGCACCAATTCAAAAAGAGCTCCCTAGAGGTGTCTACACGCAGGACTTTTTCTGTCGAAAACAGTTTTACAGCATAAATTGCCAGGTAAATATAGATTTCATTTTAATCATTAAACTCACAACTTTCACTATTAGTACTTCAACTTCTCTTTTCTGAATTTCATTAGATTGCTGGAGATAATCAGGGGCTCATTCGAGATATTGATGCCCGCTGGCCTGGAAAAGCTCACGACTCGCGTGTATGGAGAAATTCAGCCTTAAATGAATGGATCGAGAGGCAAAGTCGTTATCAGATAGTTGGTGACAGTGCCTACCCTATTTCGCAAACATTACTGAAACCATTCATCGGCACCCCTACCCAGCAGGAAAGATCATTTAACAAGGCTTTGTGTGGAATGAGAACAACTGCAACCGAGAATGTCATCGCAGTCTGGAAGCAAAGGTTTCCATTCCTGAGGATGGGCATTCGAACAGAACTTTCCTTTACATCAGATGCAATAATAGCTTCAGCATGTCTCCACAATTTTGCCGTGTTGAACAATGATCCTTCACCAGAGATAAGTGACACCTCAGACGATGAGAGAAGTACAGACAATCAACCATTTCTTGATCGACAGCAAGCCGGCAGTAATCCTTCCTTGGTAGGTCCTTTTATTGCTGGCAAAAGGAGAAGAGATGAAATTGTGCAAGAGTACTTCTAATGAGAGCTTTAAAATTCTGGGTAAATATGTCGATCAATTCATCGGGAACGAATCATCGTATGTGTATTGAGAATGAATCGAACTCTAAAGGGTTTCGTTCTGGGATCGTCAAAAATGTAATTTTGTTTGAGAATTGCAAAGTTCACAATTTTCGGAAAAAAACTTTACTGTATGCTATATACTTTTTTTCTTTTTTTGTTATTTTTATTTGCTTTCACAGTCACATTAACTGAAAGTTACTACAAACAGAAGTTATGCATTGGTTTTGCTTATAGAAGGACTACATATTTAGAATACAGTACAAGAAAGCTAGAGGACTAAGAAATTAAAGGTTTGATATTAATACTCAGCTTCAAAAACCTCCTGACGTTGTTAAGCACAAAATTGAAGAGAAGGCAACATATTGCAAAAAATGCCAAAATAATGTAATAAATATTATCACGTATTTAGTATACATTTGCAGCTTCCCACACATTTTCCAGACTTCTAATTTGGCTTTCTTACTCCGTGTCGCGAGCTTTAGACGTAAGAGGGAAATTTGAAGCTAGGAACAAAGAGCAATTCTCTAAGAAAAGACCACCTTTCTCAAAAAAATCGGCCCCTTTCTCAAAAAAGTCTGCCCCCTGAGCAAAAAATTTACTTTTTTTAGACAACATCTCAATTTTTTCAGCGTGTTGCTCTGCCTTTCTCTTGTCCTCGTTGTCAAAGAAGTTAGCCATAGAATCTGACTTGGTGGACGGCTTCCTCTTTTGTCCCACAGTGAGATCTTCATCTTCAACATGCTCTCTCTTCTTGCAAAAGCTCTTTCCCTTGGATGTAGACTGAACAGGGTC
>JAOXNJ010151607.1:0-10909 GCA_028566655.1 Metis holothuriae
GAGTACATCATCTTCCGCGGCTCCGACATCAAGGACATCCGCGTCTGCCACCCGCCCAAGCCGCAGCCCGTGCTCCAGGGCGGATTGCCCAACGACCCCGCCATTCTCCAGGTCCGAAAATTGGGTTTCTTCCTTATTTTTGTCACGTCAAGTGCTCTTTGTCAACGTTTCTTTATGTTTTTGTAGCACTCTGGTGTGCCCGGTGTTCCGCCGACCTCGGGCGTGGTGGGCGGCCGCTCCGGCTCCCCGTCGAGCTACGGGCCCATCGGCGCCGGCTTGCTGCAGCAGGCGTCGGCCACCAGCGCCTCCATTGGGGGAGCATCCAATTCTGGTAAATTCAAATGACGTTTAGATCTGCTAGAAGTCTTTGTTCAAGGTATTTTGGTTTTTGTGTGCTCTTTTGGAAGTTTAGTGGGGCTTTTTTGGCTTTGATGCTTGTGTCGGAATCATTTTGGAAAGAATGCTTTTGTTTTCCGGCGCCATCTTTTGTTTTGTTTCCGGGGAGCCACGTGACCTTTTCCTTGTTGAGCGTGGCTTGTGCTCGCGTGGCTCTGACCGGTTTTTCCTGTCAGGCAGGTCACTCAAGAAATATCTAGCACCTGCCTTCCTTTTTTCGTTTCTAGTATTAGGGTTTCATGCAAATGAAAGTGGTTCTGTAGGGTAGGATGTACTATAAGCCTTTCAGACCTTATAAACTTTGTCGCGTGACGTATTTGTTACCTAGCTTTAGCTTAAGTAGCTGGAAACAAGTTAATCTCTTCTTCTAAAAAGTTGCCAACATAGCAATTGAGCTCAGATTTAATTTTTATTCACATCAATTGTTTACTATAAAATCGAATTGTATTATATTTTTTTAATTTGCAAAAAAGTAGGTGTGAGCAAAGCGGCGTACTTTGAGTTGCTTTGTTTCAGACACTGTTTTTAATGGTTCGACTGGTTTGATAGGTGCGTCTCCTGCGTTGGATCTGATTCGTGATGGAGTTGATGAGGGTGCGCTCGAAGCTCCTCGGTCACGCTCAGGACGATCTACGCCATCTGCTCAGCAACATGCAGGGGAGCAGGAGAGACCTGAAGCATTCCACCAAGTGCCTGCCTATCGGTAAGGACATTTACGTCAAATTAGCCAATCTTTTGGTTAAGATGCAGTTTAGGCCTCTCAAGCGCACGCGTTTGTGCGCCCGCGCGGCCGCGCCGCAGGCGCCGTCGTTGAGGGCGGCCAAATTACCCCCTGAAAGTTTGTCAATTTTGAAAAAAATAAAAATAGTAAAAAAGTAAAAATAAAAAAAGTAAAAAAGTAAAAATTTTTATTGAAAGGTTGTGGTTAAGGGGCAAAGCCCCTAACCCAACCTTTCAAAAAAATTTTAACCAAATTGACAAACTTTCAGTGGGGTTAGGTCTAACCAATTAAACCGTTAGGTTAAGTTAGGTAAGGTGAGGATAAATCCAAAATTTTTGCGGGCGTGCGCTTGAGAGGCCTAAACTGCATCTTTATCAATCTTTTTACTATGATTCGCCGCTTTTTCTATTCACATTTTGCATGATGACAAACCTAGCTCTCTTTAAGTCCGCATTTTCGGTCAGTGCTGAAAATGAATGTTCCCTTTGTTCTCTGAAATTAGCAAGTGGTGCTATATTGTAGTATAGAGAGCTCTCCGTCATTACACCCCGTATATGCTGTTGCATATGGTTTCAAAATATTGATTCTTTTGCAGTGGTCGTGGAAGTTTCAACCAAGGTTTCAATCGTGGCGGTCGAGGTCATCGCGGAAATCAGAACTTTGGACACCGCGGTCACTACAACAATGGCCGCGGCGGCTTCCGAGGTCGAGGCCGTGGATTCACCCCTGGGCAGCCGTCATCGAGTCGCAAGGAGCCTCTGAAGTTCGACAGTGAATACGACTTCGAGCAGGCCAACGAAGAGTTTCAAGAAGTTCTTCAAAAGCTGCAGGTAAATTGGCGATTAGGAAGCATTGCTGTTATCTACCTTTGCATGATGACGCACCTAGCTCTCTTTTAGTTCGTTCTGTCGGACGATGCTGAAAGCAATTGTTCCCTATGTTTTATTCTGAAATAGTTTTCCTGCACAACGAACTTTGTCAGTGTTTTATTAGCGTCCTCGTAAGGAATATTTTCTACTCCTTAGAAAACTGGCCTCGAGGCTGAGCGTGCGAGTGGTCCGTCTTCTCATGCCGACTTAAATGGTGAGGAGGGTCCTGAGGGCGGTGAGAACGACAAGGGAGAGACCAACGAAGGTGATGGAGGCAAGAGCGAAGCTGTGTTCTACGACAAGAAGAAGAGCTTCTTTGATTCTATCTCCTGCGAGGCTTCGGAGAGGAGTAAAGGCCCTAACAGACCTGATTGGAAAGCGGAGAGAAAGCTAAATCGCGAAACGTTTGGTGTGAGCGGAGGCTTCAGAGGAAACTACTACAGAGGCAGAGGAGGAAGATATAACCACAACTACAACAATAATTACAACAACGGCTACAACAATTATAATAATAACTACAGAGGTGGATACAGGGGCGGATACAACAGAGGTGAGACCTTTTTTGCATTATAAATTTTTTCCACCCACTTTTCGTCAGTCACAACTATTTGTTTTTAAGGCTACGGTTACGGTCAGGGCTATCAAGACCGTGGCTTCTCGAGAGGAAGCAGGGGCAGAGGAGGCAACTTCGGGCCTAGAGATTACTAATGGAAGACAGCTTGGTGTATGACAGATGGTCAGTGTTTTTCAGTTTGTCAGCAGTCATACCCCAACTCCTCTGGCCTCGTGACTCCCTTATCAGTCGAATCCTCAGAAGTAGAGTACAATTCACAGCAACTGAACACGGATCAGTGTTTGCCAGCAAGAGAAGTGGCCCTTATAAATAGTAAATGAATCAACTTGTGCTGCCGTTAGGCCAGAGCCCGGCTTTTCTTCTCCCATTCAAACAATCCCCAAAGGAAGCTGAGACTACTAATATTTTTGCGTTTCGTGTGCCGCTCAGCTGACCCCGCATAGTTCACAGCCAGACCCCTCACTAATTTCAAGATTGATGAACCAATCAATCTCTTGTGGATGGAGTGTCATCCTTCATTTGCCCTGATATGTTACCCAGTAGAAGACAAGTGGCAAGCGGGATACGGGGACACGCTTTTGTAATCTCGTCCAATAGGCGCATACGCACACAACACTAAGTCTTGCTCGTCCAACTCAAGGCCTTTGAAAGGCTCTAATTGCTTAATATCCCCTCTCTCCCTCGAAGGATCGATCTATTTGCGTGTACCCCGGTGTCAACCGCTTTGCCCAACCCCCGAAATTTCTATGATCCTTCAGTGCGTATGCGTAGTAATTCGCCCCCTCATTATTGAAAAGAGCGAGCAAGTTGTCAAGAATCCACGTTGAATGCACATGATCAATCAATCGTATTACATTCAGTCGAAGAGACTGCCAGAGAAGTGAGAGCGGACTTACACGTATCTGCTTGGTGCCTGCCACTTATGAAAAACGTTTTGTCTGGGAGAAATGGAATAGAAGAAAGAACTTGGTCTGGTCTTTTATACCCAACTTTGTATCCGTTTTTTGGACAAACATTCCGGCCGGCTGAGAAGATCAGCCAGAGCATTATCACAGCACGAGACAGATACAGTTCATCGAAGGAGCGAGCAGTATTTGTAAGCATGCAAACCTCACAATCATTTTTACAACAAAGAAAACTAGATATAGAACTGAGCATGAAGTTGGTCTTTTTTTACAGAGCAAAAATCGAAATGCACGTAGCAAAGAAAAGGCTTAATAGCACATTTCGAAGAATGACAAGCACATGAATCGTTTTTACGTTTCTTTGTTTTCAGAGGTTCAAGCAAGGCGATTTCGCTTCTTCACCCACTTCCTTTCTTTACATATTACAAATGAAAGAAGAATTCTTGTCTAGGCCCTTTCCATGCCATTAATCATAATGTTGGGCAGGGCATTGCGACGACGGCGCCAGTGGCCAAGACTCAGGGCGTAGAACTGCAAGTAGCGGTACCAGTGTATAGAGCGCGCCAGGGAATCGCCCTAAAGAGGAAGAAAAAAGGACTTTTCATTAATAAAAAACAAAAATTTTCGAAATAAAGAAGTAGTCTTTTGGATAAAAGAGTCATTTTTTGTTAAGTGACTTAAGCCGTAAAATTTCACCTTTAGCCTGAACGCCTCCTTGGCGACGAAGTCGTGCAGCTCGAACCGCTCCTCCCACTCCTGCTCCCAGCAAACCACGCACCGCTCCAAGTGAAACGGCTCCTAAATTACCAAAAATTAGTCTGAAAAACTGTAAATAATCTTTTGGTAAAAATCTTACTCTGACAAGTGCAAATCTTCCGTTTTTCTCTCTGAATAGTAAAAGGGCGGCTTGTCTGACTCCGGCATCCCTGCAGAAGCCGTAGCTGGCCCTCCTGGCTCCCTGCAGCTGTTTGGGAGGCGTGGCGGCGTGCTTGCCGTTGCCGAGGGTGACCAGCAGCGCCGTGGCCGCGGAGAAGGTCTGCTCGGTGACGCCGAAGTCGAGCCTGGCCTCCAGGACGAAGTTGATGTCGTCGTGCTCGAGGTTGGCCCAGTGCAGCGCGTCCAGGGCCATGCGGCGGATGCCCCAGGTGGTGGCGCCCAACACGTGGTCGAGGCCGATGGGGCTGGCGTCCATCTTGCGCACGTTGGCCACGTTCAACATGGAGATCTTGCGCCACAACTTGGACGCGGCCCCGTCGTCCTTGTCCCTGGCCTCGTTGTTCATGTGCTCCAGGTGCTGCTCGATCCGCTCCCGGCTCAACTGCAGTGCTGGTCGGTCACGGTGGTGCCCCGGGGTCACTTTCAGCAGACGAGACAACAGCAAGGGGTACTTGGTCACTCTCTGCACTGGCACCTAGACACAAAGTTGATTGATTGATTGATTTTAAGGAGATATCGAGATTGATTGAATACCATTAGGAATGACGAGAGGTTCATTCGCCTGAGAATGGTGTTTTCCATTTGGGAGACGCGCAGGAAGATGCGCAACAGCTCCTTCTCCTTCTCCAAGCTCGCCAACGTGGCCGACGCCTGCGCCTAATCATTAAAACTCATTATTGATTGCTCAATGAATTAGATTTGATTTCTAGGAGAATTGCTTTTACTTGTCTGATGCAGTAGGACTTGAACGCGTTGAGCATGGCGTCCACCCAGACGCTGAAGACCCTGCCGAGGTTGACGGCGATGAGGTCCTCGTCGCCCTCCTCGAGACTGACCTCGACGGCGTCCTTGAGGTCGGCGGCGAACTTGGCGTTCACCTCGATCAGCTCGTCCACGTTCAGAAACACGTTGTTCAGCTGCTCCAAAGACAACAGCCCCGCCACCTGCATCGGCCTCTGGAACTCGTCTCTGATGATCTTCAGGTCGCGCCCGTACTTGATCTCCGTGTCCACGATCTCCGCGATGATCTCCTTGCGCTCCACGCGGCGCTTGTGGCAAGGCAAACACGTCGGACCCAGGGGATCGTAGTCTAGCGCCGACGCCGGGCTAAAACAAGGACGATTACTTGGATTGTTTTATTAATAGACATTATATCAAAAGCATAAATTTTAGTAATAAATGTATCTGCTACGTGTTGGTTTTGTCCTTGATCCCGTCCTCGTCGTCGTCCTCGTCCTCCTCGTTGGTCTCGTTGCAGGTCTCGTTGACCTCAATGACCTGGTCGCAGTCCTCGCACAGATTCTCCACACTTCGCTGATGTTTCATTAACGGAAATGTGCGAACCCTCGTGGCCGGTCGTAATGTGTGTGTGCTCTTATTGTTCTTTTTTCCACTCGTTTCTGAGCCCAGACCCGAATCGTTTCTCTCGATTTCGACTGCACTCGTCGTCCATTTTAGTGTATTGTTGGTGTTCTCCTTGTCCTCCTCGTCCGCGATGTTGCTGTTGTTGACCTGCACGACCAGGACGCCGTCGTCGATCTGGCCGATCTGGCGGTGGCGCGCGTCCTCCAGGTAGTGCAGGATGTCGGACTTGGACGCGCCCTCGAAGATGCTGGACGTGTTGCTCGTCTTGCGCTCCTCCTCGTCCGGCACCGGCGGCAAGGGGCGTCGCCCAATCTCCTCGTACACGTGCTCCACCTTCTGGCGTCTTCGCACTCTGACGCTTCTCTGGGATTCTGGCAAGAGAGGCGTCGAAAGAAGTCGACGCACTTCCATGCTCTTCTCACTCTTCTTGGAATCATTGGAGGCACTCATGTCGTATTCAACATTACTCGAATTCGGCCTCGAATACTCGCAATTCCCTCTTACTTCATCATGGCTACTACCAGTCTCATTGTTGCTTAAGCTTCCACGGAGATTCCTGGGGCCGAACGAGTTCGAGCGCTCCTTATTCGTCGTGCTTCCTGTCAACGCATTGATATTGGTGTTGGTTTCGTTGTTGTTGACTGTTTTGCGCAATTTGCGCAGACTGTTGGTTCCTCTGGCTCTCTGCAGCATTTTGCGGAGATTGACGGGGGGCGCGGGGTTGATCAGGCTGGCCTCGGCCCTCTCGTCGATGCGACTCATCTCCCTGAAGGACCGGGACAAGGACCTGGGTCTGGCGCGTCGGAGGCGACGGCGGCTGAAGTCGGCGGCGTCGAAGGTGGTCGAGGAGAGCGCCGGGTCGCCGAACTTGTCCGCGAAGCACTCGGCGAACACGTCCGTGGCCATGGGCCTCGACGCGGGGCTGGTCCGCAGGAGGCGCGTCGTGTCTCTGAACACGCCCGGACGCGACGAGGGACGCGACCACGCAGAGCTTCGCAGTTGGAGCGACCCCGTCGAATTCGCGTGCTCTGAGACATCAAGCAATTAGATCATTAATAATTATCGTTAATTAAGGCGATTAATCATTAATTAAGATTGATCCAAATCGTCAAACACAACTTTCCAACAGTCAATAGAGTACAATTGGTATGCACTATGCACTCTATCTAAGAGATCTACGTATTTTCAACCTAGGGAATCACTGGTATGCTAAATGCTCGACAAAGAAGTCCTTGTTTTAGCAGAACCTTAAGTGCTACTCTACCTAAATTGGAAAGTCACGCAATCGAAAGTTGATATTGGTAGACGAAGTGTCACTTTGTTTGTGGTCGATCCTTTGCGTTTTCGCAGAGACGCACTCTGAGAGGGCCTTGACCCGAACAGGATCCGTGGGCGTGGTAACAATAAGGAGTCACTTCTGTAGCTCTGATGTTGAAGACTACCTAATATGAGGTGATTGCGTATGTTCGAGGTCGTCAGGACAACCAACCATGACTTGCTTACCCAAAAGGTCGTTTTTTCTTTGCTACAAGTACCATAATCTTCCTTTTTCTACTTACTTTATGTAGTAGTAATAGGTATATTGATAAAAAATCATTTGATTGAATCTTTTGGCCCCCGAAAAATGCTCGACTTTTCATCAATTTTTGGGCCCATTTTTGTAAAAAATCAAATCTTTTTGTGTTACTTTAATCTCTTCTTTATTTTTTAGTGTGTCTCCATCAAAGTTCTATTGAGTAAAGCACATTTTGTGTGTTTTAGTACTGCTGCCCTCCCACTCGTGGTCGCCCACGGAGACCTTGGGGTGCACCCCAAGATCTTCTCCGAGTCAATCCGCTCTTTATTAACACTTTTTTACTTCTTTTAACAAAGTCGTTAAGCAATTTATTTACTTCATTGCATAGCATACTTTTACCTCCTACAATCTTCTGCAATTTTGGCTTATCTATTAAATCCTTGCATAAAATTCCACACAAAGAATGTAATAAATAAATGTGTATAATGCAAAGTATTGTAAAGTACTGTAATGGTTGTCCTTGGGGTGAGTGTTTTTTTGAATGACTGTCTGTAGTGTGATGCAGTGCACAATCTGG
Organism: Metis holothuriae; assembly: GCA_028566655.1. Lineage (NCBI taxonomy): Eukaryota > Metazoa > Arthropoda > Copepoda > Harpacticoida > Metidae > Metis > Metis holothuriae. The sequence continues at coordinate 7,860 of JAOXNJ010151607.1, forward strand.
GCCACACAATCTACATCTAACACATTGTTTGTGCAGTGGCCCAAGGCTGAATCATGTACTAAATCTGTTCTGTTTATCAACCATTGTTTGTTTGTTTCTATCCCAATGGAATATGTACGTTTTGATTTACAGCTACATACTCAGAAGCTACGATGTGTAAATAGGTTTTGCCGTTGTTCGAGCCATGAATAAGTAATATAATGCAGAGCAATAAGTAAACCATGCATGAATAATGAATGTTTGTGTAGTCCTCACTCACCTGTTCTGAGTTCGAGCGATCTCTGCGAGTTCCTGTCCTCGTTGTCCTCGTTGTCCTCGGTGCTGGCCATGCGCACGTGGATGGTGGTCTTCTCCACCTCGCCGCCGTTGACGGTCACCCTGTCCACCGTGTTGTCGGCGTCCATCTCCTGCTCGCACTTGTTGTCGTGGCAGGAGAGGTAGACCACGGAGTTGTTGTGCTGGCCGTTGCGCACCGTCACCACGTGCTGCTCCAGCAACTCCTCGCTCTCCGAGCCACTCGACCTCTCGTTGTCCATGTCGTTGCCGTTGAACGCGTTGTTGGCGTTGTACTCGTTCATGATGCTGTTGTCGTTGGTTCCCTGCTGCTCGTAGAGGGCGTCGGCCTCCGCGTAATCGATGTCGTTGCCCTCGTCCACCCAGTCCGCCTTCTCGGGCACCGGACGCTGGCGCTGTCGACGCTGACGACGTTGCCGAAGCCACACTTGCTGTTGTTGTTGCTGTTGGCTCCTGTTGTAGTCGCTGTTGGAGTGGACGGACTCGTCGGAGTAGCTCCTCCTCAAGTAGGCGTTGTTGGGGTCGGAGAGGTCCATGCACTGGGCCACGGGGTGCACGTAGTGGTGGTGCACTCGATGCCGACAAGAGGGCTGTCTGGAGGCCAGCACGTTCCTGAAGGTGCGCCTGGGCATCTCCGCGTTGGCCACGGCGGGCCTGACGTTGGGCGAGCGCGACACCAGCTTGTCCAGCTGGCTGCTGAGGCGCGACGCGAAGCTGCGGCTGGAGCGCGCCGACCCGCGCACCGGCGACGACACCGGCGCCAACAACAGGAACGGCGTCGGACTTGGCACCAACAACGACACCTCACGTGGATCCTTTTTTGAGAGCAATAGTCAAAATTTTCATTAAACACAACTCCTTTTTAAACGCTTTTTTTTTTAGATTTTTTTCCAAAATTTCGAGATACGTAGATCTGTATATGGATTTATTGTCTTTTGTTCTGCTAAAGTGCTGCTATTAGCATGTGGCATGAGTGGCTGTCAGCCAGGCAATTGCGATCGCATTGACGTGAACGAGCAAACTCGCTTCATGTGGACAGAACGCATTTCCACAGCATAAAATATAAATGCAATATTTGAATGGAAATAAAGCATGTAATAAAGGATGGCTTCAAAAATGGATTTATGTTAGTACAGTGGATTTTAAGTGTTCTTCCGGGTGCAGACAAAACATGTATAAAGAGAGAGGAGACTTCAACGCCGTCAATTTGACAGCCAACAACAATTGCTAATATTACAACTATCTACATAACTCAGTGACAATGAACATTATGTACTATAATGGCAGTAAATAAGAGTGTAAAGACAGTAAATAAGAGTGTATAAAGACAGTAAATAAGAGTGTAAAGACAGTAAATAAGAGTGTAATGGCAGTAAATAAGAGAGTAAAGACAGTAAATAAGAGTGTATAAAGACAGTAAATAAGAGTGTAAAGACAGTAAATATGTAGAAGTAGAGAGAAAGAATGAGTGACGGATGCAATTGACCAGATAGTAATGGGGACATGTGAGAAAAGCAGCTGTGATTGATTGAGGTGGCAAAAGTTGTGCCATCAAAATCGATGCCAATAACCACAATCCAACACTATTTATTACAAGAAAGAATTACAACAAAAATTTACTTGAAAAGTTAAGTGTAAAATGTACTTAGCACTGTTAGTTGCCAACCAACTGTTAGTTGACGATGACATATTAAGCCTTTATTCGACGCCAAGGCCGATCTGCCACAACAATGACCATATAAGAACTGCTAAGATGACGATTAAATGACAGATGGCCGTGACCAAGTCGAGATGGACAAGGCCGAGATGACTTGAAACTGCAGACAGCTTTGATTGTGCCAAAAAAAAAAGCAAATTTGGCTGCTTTCACAAGAGAAAAGAGACGTTTTTTAGAAAATCTTGTTTACATACAAGTGTCAGAAATGAGAGAGAGAAGTAGTGTACCTAACTCTCTCTCCCTTCTCGAATGTCACGCGTCTCCTGCTCGTGACCGACTTCATCAGGCGGCAGTGAAAGTCGAACATTACGAGTAAAGCACCTTACTACGTCTCTCATCCACTTTTTGTACTTCAATTAGGACGAAAATCGTGTTTTGTGCAGGCAGATGCACTCGCAACTCTCATGGCTTTTTAATGACTCGCAGCAACCTTTACTTTAACCTACTCAAAGCTCATTAAGGAACATCTAGATCCCACGCGTAATATACAAGTAAGTAGAACGTCATTTCTTCCTACTTTTGGACTAAAATACATAATTACTAACCTTAATTGTATATAATTATTATATAAAAGTTCAAATGTATTACTATTTGGACCACAATTGATGGGAACCGGTGCACCTTTCTGTCTACACGTATCACTCCTAAGACAAAATTAGTATAGTAAACGTGCTTTTTTGTGCACTTCATCCCTTTGGACTGGTTAAATCTGATCTCAGTGGCCTTTTGGAGGCCCTTACTACATTTGGACTGCAAGTGCAGCTAGTTAGTGGTTAAATACGTTGATTGTGCAGTTTGTGCGAGCAAAAGAGTCCTTGTCGAATTGCCATTCGGCTCTGAAGAGGATCTCTGCTAACACAACTTTCACTTCTTCACACAATCACCACTACTACTACTCTTATTACTACTACTACTACTACTACTATTGCTACTTCTACTACTGCTACTATTAGTACTACTGCTATTCCTTCTACTACTACTACGTACTACTACTGCTACTATTAGTACTACGTACTACTACTACTGGTATTACTACTAC
>JAOXNJ010151717.1:0-10909 GCA_028566655.1 Metis holothuriae
AAGCTCTTAATCACTTAATTAATGAGATGATTAGATAATTGATTGATGTTTAAATTGATATTATTAGTGCATTGAGGAAGGCGGTGTTCAAGGTGGCTTTCCACGGCGGCTTCGGCAACCCCTGGAACGCGCTGATGACGATCCCCGAGGCGAGGGACATCAAGCGCTGCTTGAACGCGCAGGACGAGTGCTTGAGCTTCGAGACCATCAGGGCCGAGTTGGACAACGACAACAACAACAGCAAGGAGAGGCCGAGGATCATCGTGAACCCCGACTTCGTCGAGATGCAGGACACCTCCGACGGCAAGGAGCAGTGGGACGCCCAAACCCAGCAGCTCGTGCACAACCACATCATCTAATGGAACCTAACCTTTTCTCTAAGAGGAAAACCCACCTTCCCCTTAAAAAACAACTTTTCCATCTACTTTGAGGCCCATTAAAAGAACTCTTTTTTTTCCTAAAAACGAGACACTTTTTAGACTAATTTTTGATTATCTAAAAATGTTTGGTTTTTGTTCCGAAAAAATGCTGGATTTAACGTCTCGAAAACCGACGATTAGCAAAATGATCTTTCTCATTGTGAAATTGCTGGCAGCTATGAAGACGTTCAACCAGAAATCTCTTTCTTCCAAAACTTTCCCCTATTTCTCACTATTTTTTATTATTTTCATTAATTTGAAAAAAACGATTTTTTCCTCTTATGTAATTCTTCAAATTTCGTTGATCAAGCTCATCTTTTTCATTCATCCCTTTCTTATTATCGTAAAACGCTTTTAGTTCAGATTACATAGCTACTGCTTCCCTTAAAAGTGCCACCGATGACCAATTTGATCTTTTCAAATTTTTAAATTTCTACTAATAACTACTAAATTGCATTTTCATAGTTTATCCAATTATTTATCTTATCGACTTCTTCATAAAACGAGTTTCTCTAAATAAAATCTTTGATTTTCGTTCTAAGAACGATCGAATCTCCCAATTATCTCGGCCTCCTCGTCTCTCTTTCTTGTTTTGGCTTCTACGCACAGCAATCAACACGACAATCAATTAGGGATATGGAGCAAGTACATAGTTACATTGATCGCTTAATGCATGCAATCAACAAAAGGATTTATATTAAGACGCTTAATATCAAGACACTTAGAGATTGCAGTAGTAGGTAATTCTTGAATTGCAATGTACTTTGATCATCGAAATTTGCACAAATTTGCATAAATTTGCAGAAATGTGCAAAACCAAAAATCTTCATGAGATTCTCCAGGAATTCGCACATTTACCAAGTTACATAACGGGTTGCCAGTGGTCGGAGCCGAGGGAGCAACGGGTAGGAGGGGCTGGAGCTGCCACTTTGATCGAAACGAGCAATCAATCAATTAATCAAGTAATCAATCAAATCAATCAAATAATTAAGACTCAAATAAAATAAAAATCAAAATGTCAAGGTAATTTGAAGCTCTAAAAGGAACAGATGAAGCGATTGGAGAGGATTTGGGCCCGCTTTAAAGCTGATTTTTCGGAGATGTTCACCAGATGCGGGTAATATGACCGGAAGGCATGCGGGAACGACCTTTGCCAGTGAAACCCGCACGTTTGGCCAGAAAACGAGCCAGCTGCTCGAGACGATTGTCTTCGTCGTAGTCGAGCTCGAACTCGTCTCGCTTGAAGATGCGGTTGAAGCGATCCTCGTTCAAGTGCAGACGAGACGAACCCAATCTCTAACCAATCAATCAAAAAACCAATCAATGAATCAATCAAAAAATCAATTATTTCGATATTAATCAATCGATTGATTACGTTTTTAATCACCTTTTGGGGTCCCTCGTTCCACAATTGTCTGATGTTCTCAGCATCTCCAGCATCCTCAGCAATGCTTCTGGCCCGAGCGAAGACCAAGAAGAGACCGAGCAGAAGGGCGAATCTCATCATTTTTTTAGCTTTTCTTCCAAAAAAAGAAGAAAAATTTAAGGAATTTTTCAAAAAAGAAGTTCATTTTAGCTTGGTTATTATTATATGTTACTAAAGTACATATTGTGCTTGGGGACTAAAAGACGCTAAATCCCTGGGGATTTGGCTCACTGTGCGTGACTCCTAAGACCATATTATACGTGTACTTCGCCTTCTCCATTATATTATAGGTAATAAAAGGTGTATGTAGTAGAGCTTTGATAAAAAAAATCTCCACTAATGTGGTTAAAGAGATGTGAGTCCAAAAGTTTGGTTTTTTTGGGCTTCGTCCCAAAACTTTTGCAAATTTGCTCATCGTCCAGATCGATCGATTGATCGATCGATTATGGAGTGATCAAAGGAGCTTTTTTTACAAACTTTTTTGACAAACTCCATAGTATATTTTAATAAAAAATATCAAAATTTTTGCCTTATTTTCACATATTTTCAAAAATTATCAACACATTTAGCTACTTCTATATGAACTCTATTCTTTATGAACCAACTTGATGAGATTGCGTCGGTTTGTGCAGCCAAATCGGCTTGAGCACGATTAATTTTGCGTGCAGCGAATAATAAAGGCTGGGCTATCAACTTGAATCTTTTTCAGCCTCACAAACCACGTAATTGAATCTGGGCCCTTATTAAAAAGGGGTTCAAAGCAACATTAATAACATTTCATATAATGATACTACAATATTTATGTAATATTTGATTAGATTGAGGTCCTTTTTTACTGCACTGCTGTCATGAAACGTCAGATTCAGAGGCAAAAGCATTAATGCACTTGTCAATTCCACTATTACATACATACAAGTTTATAGCAAATGTCAGCTCCTTCTATTTGGGGTCAATCGAAATGTAATCAAATTGTTGTTTAAACATTTCTTATAGAGAATAATAAAATTTATTACTTTTATTAATGAAAAAATGTGATAAAACAAAGATTTGTTGAGATATAAATGAAAATCTGTTGCTGGCCGAAACTCAATACTTTCTTGTGGGTTGGACTCAATAGAGAAGATGGACTGAGCCATAAATCTGTCGCAGTAAATCGAGAAGTACGTGGGACACAGAATGGGAGCTATTAAGACTTTTAATAAAGAAGAAAGATAATTTCTGTGTAATTTTCAAAATTCACATACATGTATATATAAAAAAACATTTAAAAAAAAGAATTTAAAAAAAAATTCTTTTCTTTAAAAAAAGGCACCTGAAGGACAAAGACCTCTTCTTTTTCAGGAAAATTGACCAACCAAAGGTGGATCGAGGACAGAGAGCGACTGATGAGGGAGCAGGAACCCAAACCGGCTTTCTAATAAAGGCCACCACATAATAATGAGCAGAGAGAGGAGGATTGATACAGTGGAGTCTCGTTTTAACGAACGTTTGGGAAAAGTGACGGAAAGCAAGGTTTTACTGTACCTACGACACATATATAGTATAAAAAGTTCTTTCTATATAAAAAGAGAGTAAAAAAAGAGAGGGACTAAATATGTAAATGTGATACAGTAAATGATGTGTGAGAGACACGCAAATGTGTTGTTGTGCACATTTGGGCAGGCATGCGTGACCTAGCTGACATTGTCGAGCAGCACGATCGACAGACCGACAGACCAGACTGATCTTTTGGGGCTCTCTTTAGACACACTCACTCACAAAAAAGACACTACACTAAAAAACGATCCCATTTAGTTCACAATTTCCCAACAATGAAAATGATTTTTTACTGCCTTTTTTATTTCACTTTTTTTTTAGAAAAGCTGTTGTATTAGTAATTAGTGTGACCAGCAGAAACCTAGTGCATTATTTATAAGAGGGACATACAAGTACTACACAATTCATAGATTGCTGCAGACCCATGACATCATTAGTGTCATGGTGTTGCTTCATCCATAAAGACAGGGAAATCTCTTGCACGGCCCTTAGGCCACAAAACATCTCTGCTTTCCCCTCTAATGGGGCACATGCTACACTTTATACAGTTGAATCTCGGTTTACTGTATTTTTTGGTCCACAGCAAAAAAATATACGTTAAACTAAGATAACACTATAAACTGAGATCTGGCTGCAGTAATACTTTCTCAGTACATTCTTAAGTCATATTGCAACATTTCAACATAAAAATTGGTCCATAGCAAAATATGCGTTAAACTAAGATAACACTTTAAACTGAGAGTGGGCTGTATTAATACTTTTTCAGTAAATTCTTAAGTCATATTGCAACATTTCAACATAAAAATTGGTCCATAGCAAAAATATACGTTAAACTAGGATAACACTTTAAACTGAGAGTGGGCTGTAATAAAACTTTTTCAGTAAATTTATGTCATATTGCAACATTTCAACATAAAAATTGGTCCATAGCAAAAATATACGTTAAACTAAGATAACACTAGAAACTGAGAGTAGGCTGTATTAATACTTTTTCAGTAAATTCTTGTCATATTGCAACTTTCTACATAAAAATTGGTCCATAGCAAAAATATACGTTAAACTAAGATAACACTTTAAACTGAGATCAGGCTGTAGTAATACTTTCTCAGTACATTCTTAAGTCATATTGCAACATTTCAACATAAAAATTGGTCCAGGGAAAAGGAGTCTTGCACGGCCCTTAGGCCACAAAACATCTCTGCTTTCCCCTCTAATGGGGCACATGCTACACTTTATACAGTTGAATCTCGGTTTACTGTATTTTTTGGCCCACAGCAAAAAAATATGCGTTAAACTAGGATAACATTTTAAACTGAGAGTGGGCTGTAATAAAACTTTTTCAGTACATTCTTAAGTCATATTGCGACATTTCAACATAAAAATTGGTCCATAGCAAAATATGCGTTGAACTAAGATAACACTTAAAAATGAGATCTGGCTGTAGTAATACTTTTTCAGTACATTTTAAACTCATATATGTAGTAACAAGAAATATAATAGTAAGTAACCATAAGGGAAAATTGTAAAGTAAAATAAAGATAGGGAAAGAACATATTACATATGTATGCAGTTGGGCATGAAGGATTGATTGTAGCCTAGCTTATTGAGTTAGTGGGCCCTAAATGATGCCAGGACATGCCCATGGGAGTGACAGGGCTTGGGAAAAGCATGTCCATCCTGCATCATGAGGAGAAAACGATGGAAGGCCAAAAAACAAACAAATCTCTCTCTTTCTATCTTTGTTTTGACACAACATTTTTGTCCTTTTGTTTTTAGTGACTTAATTATTCCCTTTAAAACATTTTTCATCAATAAACTTGACTTTAAGACCAAAAAAGAGTCAAATTTACTTCCTAAAAGTCAAATGTTTCCTCTGTGCCCTTCCCTTAATAAAAGACATTTTTATACAAAACACTTAATTACCTACCTACTTATCCTTAAGTAAAAAGCGAGAACTAAAAGTTATAAAGACACTAGCATGTACTAAATGAAGGCTGGTTGATGCAATTATCTCAGGGATGGGCAGCCTTAATCTTAATGGAACCCACCTTTATTTAGGGCCATTCCACTTAATGATAACACTAAATCCCTTGTTATCACTGCATAATATAGTGCTTTTATTGGCGCCCAATTTGTGTCGTCAACTTGGCCAAAGCTGACATGAGTCTCTGGTGGCCACTTTGGGGCACAAAAACAACAACAAAGGCTTAAGCTTAAACAGGAGCACAAAACTTGTTGTGGACAATGTAGAACATAGACACAAGTTCTGTACAGAGAGTTTGGACTTTTAGTTCTCCCAAGGGAGTATTCACTAGATCACTAGCTACTAGAAAAGTAAGGAGTCTAAGGACAACTTTGGTTATTTTCTGCTTTTTTTCCTTCTTTCTACTCCTATCTTCCTTTTTTTGCGAAAATTTGCCTTTTTTGGGGGCGGAAATGTGTTTTTTATGTAAGTATACATTTTTTAACATGCTTTTTCTCTATTTTTTTGGCTGTTTTTCTGTTTTTTATCGTTTCTCCTTCTTATCTCTCCTTCTTACTCTTCCCTTACTTGTCCTTCTTTTCTTTCTCTTTCTCTCTCTTTCTCTCTCTCTTTTTGCTTTTCTAATGAAAGCATTTTTAAAATGCTTTCACTAAATGTATCTCTATTTTACGCTTTTATCATTTCCCTTTCATCTCCTATTCCCACTCTTTTTTGTTGTTATTGTTGCTCTTTGTTCCTTCCTTTCTGGCCTCTGGTGAAGCTCGATTGGCAACGAGAACGCAATTTGGACAAGCCCAATCTTGCGTGTCCATCTTGAGTCTTGATTGCTTGATGCCAATGTTCGTTCAATTGTCTCGTCGTTCCAGAACATTCTTCCAGAAAGTCTCAAGGTCAAATATTGAATCAGTCACTAAAAAAGGTAAAATATTTGTTTATATAAAATGTTTATATAAAATGTTGTTTGTTTACTACTATTGTTAAACGGCTTTGATCTAATAATGGAGGGTCTGGCTAATGTTTACGTTGATTGATTGATTGATTGATTGATTGGTTGATTGATTGTTCTGGGCTGCTTTGATTAAACCTTGATTAATAAAGTACACATTTCTATCTTGATTCTTGGGGGGCATCTGTTGGTTTTTTTCTCTTATGTAAATTTTGGCTCTTTATATAGTATGTGACTTTATAACATCTGGAAAGCAGGAGATCAATAGCAATTGCGTAAAAAACGTCGGCTTGAAAAAGCAGACATTTCCTGACATTTTCCTGACCTTCTGCCACTATGTTTTCAGTAATAAAGAAGATCAATTAGCATTTTATATTAACCTTTGATGACGCAAAAACAGTCTGGAAGTTTCTAGAACAATCATTAGTAGTACATACAATATTGCATTTTGTTTGCATGTAGAAAAAGACGATGGATGTCGTGGCTCGAGCCAATTAGGCAAATGGACTCTTAATACGACTGAGAAGGAAGGAATCAAAAGCTTTCTTTATATGTACTCTTATTACTAACAAATGTTCCACTTTGTCATCCTGCTTATTTACAGCTATCCTTATTACATGTAATGTTTGGAGAAGTCGGGCTGAGAGGAGATTTATGAGGGGGGAAAAGCAGCAGCACAAATATGCTGACAAAGCTCAGATTTCATTCACTTTTTATTACTTATTTTTTTTGCATTATTTTATGGCTTTTTTAGCAATAAAAGCTATATAGTGAATCCATTCATGAAGGGACTTTTAAAAAAGCAGTGTAATTGTAGTAGGAGTCACGCAACCTCGTCACTTCTGACTAACAATACAAATAGAAATTGAGAAAAAAAAGCATATTAAAACCTTTTTCAAAATCTTTTTATTATTATTATAAAGCTATGTACCTATTAATAAAGTGGAATTTAAGCACTTTAGAAGATTTTTAAACCCCTTTTTTAAAGCATCCATTTAGCCAGATCCCATCAAGTATTAAGTAAAGCTCAATGAGAGCCAAGACGCAATAATACCTTGCAGAAAGTACTTAAAAGAGTACAATTACGAAGCATTTGAAGCCAAAACAAAAGCGAATTTAGAGACAAAAGGTAAAAAAAAGGGAAAAGAAGTCCATCTAAAAGTTCATCTTTTTTGTACTGTAAGTACTTTAAGTGACCCTATGAAAAAGGGGCTTTTTTGAGAGGCTCATTATGGAGGTGCCACGAGTCCCTTAAAAGGGAGAATAAAGGAGATAATAAAAGAAAGAAATAGTTGTATTTATATTCTTACAATAGTAAAAAGTTAGAACTAAGTGTGACATGAAAGTAAAATACATTTAGTGTACAAGTATTGAGAGAAGGATCAATTGCGTGTCTCCATAAAAGCGATGCTATGTACTTGCGCATTTACTGCAGTGGTTCACCGGCTTTAGCAAGACCAGAACACCTTGACCTCTTGGCCTCTCAAAACTGAGAACACTACGACTACTAAGGCTGCGACTACGACTACGGCTACTATGACTATTTATATGACTACTATGACTACTACAGCTCCTATGGCTACTAGAACAACAACTACGACTACAAGGACTTCAACGACTACTATAGCTGCTATGGCTACTAGAACTACAACTACGACTACTAGGACTACTATGACTTCAACGACTACGATGAGTGACTAAGGTGTGGCATATCTTTGCTTTGTGTCTCTTCCTCCATGAAAAATCTCCTCTTCCTTGCCATCTAGGAAGACGGATGGCGAGACACCCCAAACCACAACAACCACCACAACGACTACTAAACCTTTTACGACTACTAGAAAAACGACTACAGCTACTACTACAGCTACTACACGAAAAAAGGCTACAATGACTAAAACAATGAGTCTACCGAAATAACAAAGGTTGTAGCCATATTGCAAGTAGACATAACTTTTCTTAACGTATATGTATTTTCTTGTGTTGATGGAGGATCCATCTGCACGATTGTCTGTCTGCTCTTTGGCAACCTTACGACTGAGCTTAGCATACAATTTGGCTTGAGAAAAAGCTAAGAGTGATTGATTGATAAGTTTGCAGCCTCCATGATTGCTCGATCATCCTCTTTGATTTCCCGATTGATTGATTTCTGTCCAAACAATAGGAAACAATTTGCATGCACAACTAAATAACTTTTGAATATTACTTTCATTCCTTTATGGCAAGGTTCATTTAGCCACAAGTCCATAATGTCCAGTTTGAATGAATGAATGATTGTAATACTCCTACATAGCAGGTTTTATTTACTTCCTTTCCTACTAGTTTATTTAATGTATGGTACAATGTATGTAGTGATTGTGACTCAGTGACTGGACATGACCATAGGGAAAGACTAGTAGTAGAAGTAGTAGTAGTAGTAGTAATAGTAATAGTAATAGTAGTAGTATTAGAAGTAGTAGTAGTAGTAGTAGTAGTAATAGTAATAGTAATAGTAGTAGTATTAGAAGTGGTGGTAGTAATAATAGAAGTAGTAGTAGTAGGAGAATTGATAGTCTTTTGACCTCTAGGAGACTTTAAAGCAGTAGACTGAAGACTTTTGTAGACTTTACCATAACTTTCTGTATTTGAGACTTCAATAGCTTCTGACTTCTACTACTACATATATGTAATGTAAGTAAACTTAAACAGTAAATCTTTAGCAGAATTTTGTGTAGACGTTTGATTCGACTTTAGCAGATCTTTTTTGGAAGACTTTGAGTAAGTCGCAGTAGCCTCTCTTTTTTTGTGTTGGGTCACAGCAAGGTCGCTTCTTCGAGGCCATCGTGAATCTGCTTGCTGGCTTGCTTCATGCCCAACGACCTTCGCGGTCACAAGCATCAATGAAAATCATCCTGTAGGTATATGTACAACTATTATGGAAATACGTGACATTATTGTAAAAATACACATACAGTATTATACAGTAAAGTAAAAGTAAGTAATATTACTACATACATTCACGTGATTGCGAAGTCTCTTTGCTTGCAAGACTCAAGAAGATGAGCACATAGGGTCAATCATGGTCCATCCGTTCTTGCATTCCTTATCCTTAATAGAGATGTATTACTGTAAACTAAATCAAAAAGTAGTAGTAATAAAAGTTGTTTTTCATAATGTTCTGAACAATTTCTGTGTAATAAAGTTTTGTCTAAGGTGCACCCTAGTGATGATGAGGCTGGGGGAATTGAGTGGGCAAAATCGATCCATACAGTACTGCCCCAAACTGGTGACCTCGAGGCAGTCACGAGTCTTTGGAGTCACGCACTCATTTCGGTCGCCAACTTCTATTAGGAGCCACATAACAATCGAGATAATCGAGAACGATTTTCTTACCGTGAACAAATAGTACAATCATTACTCGACTCATCACTAATTCCGTCCACAACATTTACATTTTCGTTATTTAATGTACATAAAACATTCTACATATTAGAGTCGTTTTTACCACTGTCACGAAAGAAAAGGCTTGGAATAAAACTTTCTTTTAAAATAAAATATTTTGCTTTTTCATAAGTAATATCAATTTTATTAAATAAAATTCGATAATATATATAAGTAGATAAAGGGAAAACCTTCCATTACTAATCTTAAATCTTCATTCATTTACAGTAAATTAAGCTAACAATTAATTTAGCATTTGACTAGTCACCTGCAACAATGGCCAATTAGAGAGAAGAGTTCCATCACTAATAGTGACTATAATGTCTACTATGACTACAATATCTACAACCACTACAGTGACGACAATCACTTTTGTGACTACAATGACTACAATATCTACAACGACTACAGTCTCTTTTATGTCTACAATGACTAAAGTGACTAAATTGACTACAGTGACAAAAATGAATAGAGAATGACAACTGAAGATGCGTGACCACTTTAGTTGGCACACGAAAACGTCCTCGCAGTCCTGTGCATTCAACAAAAAGCATTGCATTTCAATGCCAAGCAAGGCATCAATACACGGCATCAATACACGGCATCAATACACGGCATCAATACACGGCATCAATACACGGCATCAAGACAGTATTAATGTAAGAAAGGGATCTTTGAAGTGCATTGAGCACTTGTGTTTCGTCACGCCTTTCTTTCCCATCGCCCACCCAACATTGCACCTACTGTACAGGTACATATCAGCCAATAATAACCATTGTTGTTGTACCAACAACTAATCTTATTTTTTACTTACTTTATTGTACTTGTTGAACTAATACCTATAAGTATACAGGGACAGGGTTACAACAATAGATTGTTGCCTTTTGAACGGCTCTCATTTAAAACACACCTGCAAAGAGCCAAGCGGTTTACTAATGTGGAAACACCGGTTCCCAAGTGATCACCGAAGTTAAGTAACATTGGGGCTGTTTAGTGGTTAAATGGGTGACCAGATGGACTATGGGTAACCAGTTTTCAGCTGCTTTTCAGCTGCTGCTTGGTTCACACAGTCTAGTCAGCTGATGTGATTAAATGGGAAGGATGGTCGGTGACAATTTGTTACCTACATGACCCGGAAATGACCCCTCTGTGTGATGTACACTCACCAACCACCCTAGGGT
>JAOXNJ010151826.1:0-10909 GCA_028566655.1 Metis holothuriae
ATGGAGCTATCTCTTTGACGGACATCCAAGCTGTTTTTCCGAAAGTATTCGGCGGACAAGCGCACATCTACAGTCAGATCTGGGATCTTCATTCAGGCGGACGCAAAGTCCTCGATCTTGTCGACCTCAAGCGTATTTGGTAAGATTCAAATAAATTTATTCGTTTTTTATTGATTTAATTCAGCCACGATTATCCAGAATATGCTTTTATTTACGAATCTATTCTCGAGTCACGAAGTAACTCGCGCCTTTCTCGTGTTCTCGGGTAATCATTAAGAAGTTATTTACTACTCGTTTTTGCATATTACGATTAATCTTTATATAAAAATACGAATCGAGCGAGTGTTAAATAATGGGTTCTTTCTTCAACTTGTGCCTTTTCTTGCCACCTTCGATCGTTTTTGTGCCCGCTGACGGCATAAACATTTATTTACTAGCGCATTTATACGACGAGAATCACTTACTTCTAACTTCGAAATACTACAAAGACTAAACTATTACTATTTCTGTGCGAATTCGCTTGCTACTTTGTAAATAACTGTGTATTTCATTGACGAAATTTGCCTTTTAATAAACAAGCTTGCTATTTCTATCAACTTGCAAAATCTAAAATTTTACTCTCACAACAACCAACTCAAAGTTTCTTATACCGTATAAGATGTTCACGGAAATTAAATCGGATTTTCACCAGAATTCATTATTTTAAAATAAATAAATCAATATTTGAAACTATTTATGAACGAAATTCTTGCAGAATGGATATTCTAGCAGAGGCAGACGCGCGGAACTTGCACCATGTCACAGATAGAATTTTAAACTCTTTGTCAACTAAAGACCTTTACGCGTGCTCGGCTGTTTCTCACACTTGGAGGGCTCTTTTAAGTGATTCAAAGTTAGTAAAGATTCTTCAATTCTCTCAATTTACGCAATTCAGGGTTTTTGAGAATCGTCTGGAGAAATATCTGGAGACGGATATTTATGGAAAAGTAATTTCCAGATCGGTGAAAACAAAAACCGCAAAGAGAGCTCGGCCTGATGAGTTTTGTATTCCGGAAATGTCGCGTTTCGTCAGATTCAAAAAGATCATGGACGCTTTTTACTCAAAAAGCAGTGCTTATAAAGTTCGAAACCTGCAGATACGACCAAACATTTTTGACAATCGAATCACTTCGTTTGTAGCTGCGCCAGAATTTATTGCCACAGGTTGAACAAAATCTATTTCCTTCATATTTTTTACGCGTTTTGATTTAGCTACAATTTCTGGTGAAATTCACATTTGGTCACGCGATTTCTTTACTCATCTTGGAATTATTCCGAATTGCACTCAAGATGAGAAGACAAGCTTGCATGTTTGCGGTCGTCTTCTCGTTACGACTGATAAGGAGCGCAGCCTAGTCACGCTGTATTCGGTGGAGGCGCCAAGTTTCATCAATCGAGATTGCGCGTTTTCTGTCACTGCTCTTCAGACCTTCCCAATTCCAACTCGTGTCAACAGAGTTCTTGTGAAACTGTCTCACCCTACACAAACGCAGCCTGGTCGATTCATGGTAAGATAATATATTCACACGAACTTGTGAATTTGAACTCGGATGAAGTCCAATCATCAAGGAAATCAATTGCATTCTCAGAGATCTAAGATGCTTTAAGCTTGCTGCGTCAAACGATGTCAAAATCACTTCTTTGACACCATCAGCGTCTTATTGGGCAAGAAGCGATAGAAATTATCCAAAATGCGAGAATCCGCGCAATCAAGATGATGTTATCGTAACAATCAATGCCGACGAAAGTGTCATGATTCCTAAAGTTAATTCCGCTGTCCTGACAATCGAGCATGCTGCGATTTTATGGGAATCCGAAAGTGTTATTTTGGTCTACGATTCACACGGAGCAGTGAAGCACAAGCTGTACTCCAACTCCGACAGTCATGTGTGGCGCAACGAAGAAGATCTCATGAACATGGACAGTTTTGAAGAGATTCTGGTTGTGGCTGAACGACGCAAAGTCGCCGTTTGGAGTTTGGTTACTGGTTTATTGATGAAGCACATTGATCTGGGCCAGCCAGAAGGTCTTGATCTTACTCAAATCCAAATCACAGGCAAGTATGACCAACATCATGGTGCTCTTTTGGTAATGATGATGGAAGAACTGGAAGATGATACTGCCGAGGACCATATCTCCACAGATTATAGGATCTCTTCTTACAGCTGGAAATCTGATAAGGATCATGGACAATTTGAGATAGAAAAGGGAACACTTGATTTACATCAGGTAGTTAATTTAAAGGAACCTCGAATAATTCTGATTAAGGTCCCTGAAACAACAAACGACTCGTTCGCTGCCGACGAAACAGCCATATATTTGCCCAATTTCCCTGACCCAATAATTACTGTTTACGATTTTATCGCTCCGCTTTTCCAGGCGAAATTATGATAATTCCATTATCTCTATTTGTTGACGTTATATGTTAAACAAAACCAAAATAATTCCATCTTCATTGGAATTTTTTATTCCAGATTTATTCTTATGTTTATTCTCGTGTGCTGTTCTTTTACATGTTATATCTTATAAGAACACTTAACAAGAACTTAAAAATTCCCCGAAATATATCCTTAGATCAGATTTGATCAGCATTTACCTCAATTCGTAGCTTTTACTTGTTGTTCCACTTATTATCATTGTTTGAGTTTTATTCTCTTTCTAGCGTTAAAACTGATCCACTTACTCTTTGATCCACCTTGCTTCATAAAACAGAAAATAATAAATTGATACAATTCGAAAATATGACTACTTACCCTTAAAGTATCATATCTTTAAAGTCAAGGTATGATACTGGAACTTTTTGGCGTTCCTTCAAGCGTTATATTACTGCAAGTCCCGCATTTTCAAGGGGATAGAATCAATAAGTAGTTTTTCAAAATGAATGAATTCCCCAAAAGAACTGTAGTGTGTCAAAAATCTCTTTGTGTCTTTTCAAATTTCAAAGTGGAAATTCAACCAGAGGACCTTTGTTTGCGGTGACATGGCTCACCGCTTTTAACTACCTGTTTGTTCTCTTCTAGTAGGTGAGTAATAATACCTTTTGTTGAAAATAAGAAAAGAAAATGCGAAAGAGGAAGAAATATGCTAGAATCCTTTTTTTATTCACAGTGTCTTATATTGTTTATGCCGAGTTCGGATGTTTTTTTATGCAGTATCTTCAGTATCCAAGTCAGGTTTTTATTAGACTCGAAATTCAGAATACCTTTTACAGTCGAAAAAACCAAAATAAGTTTTGATAAAAGCCTAAATTCTGTGCTGTTAGTTGCCGATCCACAGATACAGGGCTTTCACGACGAACCTCCTGGAATTCTCGGTGTGATAACGAGATGGGATTCCGACCGCTATTTGTCAAGAGGGTTTTCATGGGCATCAAAGGCAGTGAAGCAAAATCTAACGATCTTTCTCGGAGATTTAATTGATGAAGGCTACTCAGCTTCGGACCGGGACTACGAAATTTACGTGAAACGATTCAAAAATATCTTTTCTGTTCCTGAAAGCAATGCTTTATACCTTCCTGGCGACAATGACATCGGTGGAGAAGGTGGTGAGCAAGTGACTGAGTAAGTCAAGTACTTTTTGGAATATATTTGCATTTCTTAAGACGCCACGTAAATCGATTCCGAAACAGTTTTCCGGCAGACTCGGCGGTATTCGCAGGACGAAGATTCCAGGCAGCACATGAGCTCGAGAAAACAAGATCAATTTTGCCCAGAGAATCTGATATTCTGCTACGTCATTTTCCGATGAGTATTGGCTCTATTTCAACACCGCCCAAACTGGTTCTCTCAGCCCATATTCATGTCGGCGAAGTCCGAGAGGAACAAATGACTAGAACCAGCCTACGTAAAGTAAGCGGAAAATTTGGCTACAAATACATTGAAATCGTCATGCCCACTTGTTCCTATAGAATGGGTGTCTATCAGATGGCATATGGGTAATTCGACTGCCTTGCTATATAAACATTTATCACGGTATTATTCAGCGCTCTTATTCTTGGAAACAACGACGACTTTTACTTCGTCCCTTTACACATTCCAGGCCGCTTTCAGTTCCTTATTCTGTATATTTTTATTTGCCTCTGCTGGCTTTTCTTCTTTTGCATAAGATAAAAATAATACACTTTCAAATTGAAATATTCTATATTTATCTATATATTGACGGAAACTTTACATTGTAAAGGCAGACTTAGCACAGAAAAATTGATAAACAGAACTCATTTGTTAGTACTCACGATTTTTTAATGAACAGAAATCTCATTCATTGCTTTTAACGTTTCCTGTGACTTTGAAAATGTTCTCATATTCAGCAGGGTTCTTCAAGTTTAACCGTTATTGAATATAAGATGCTCAGATTTACCTGAAAGCGTTCATTCGGTCATTTGCGTATTCAACGTATCCGAATTTGATGTCCGAGACTTTAGCTTGGATTTCAGACCACAGTGACCAGTAAACATGTCCTACCATTGCGAACTCCATGACTTCCTTTTTATGTTTATCTTGTCAAATTTGCGTAAAGAGGTAACTTACTTCCTGAATTTGAACGATGCTGTCTTCGGAGAGTTTTCCTTGTTGCTCCAGGTAGGCTGAGATGAAGCGCCTTTGTTGGTCATTGCTGGGGAAGTCGCTTTGGTTGAAATGATAGTGGGGCCAGTTAGGATTACTGTAGTCCATAGTCCACTCGTTGAAATGGTTGGCAAAATCGAAGCCTGAAAGACATGATCTTACTCAACGACCTTGGAATTGTGTATGGCACCATATAATGCATGTCTTACGCCGGAATAAAATGACCTTCACTGAACTCACTGACCTCTGAAGCCGTAGGCGGAGTACTCAAAGTCGATCAGACGCAGCGATTCTATCATCGAAGAACCGGCGTCAATCTTGTCTTGGTCGATTAAAATGTTTCCCTCATGTACATCGTTGTGGCTAAAAGACAATAAAATGAATAGGCTAAATGTTCTTACCAAAAAACTATCGGTGATCTAGTGTTTTGAATTAGCTGAGAGCAGAACGTGAATGGCTCTTTATATGGTTTCATGTTGACTCCAAGCTGTTCGCATCGTTTGTAGTAGCCTTGGAATTGCTCGAGGAGAACAGGGTCTCGAGACATGGGCACCTCCAACTGATGGTAGTCTGCCAAGCGCGTTGCTACGGTCGTTGAAATATCGGGAATCCGTAACTCTTCAGTTTTAAGATTACGGCCCTGTAATTTGCTTGAATGACTGTCAACAGAAGGAACCTTACAGGAATGTACTCCTCGAGTCTTCCTTCCGTAAAGGCACCATACAGCTTTGGACCGAGTTGCTTGTGTCCAAGAATAGCAAATACAACAGATTCGGTAATTTGCGCGTTGACGTCCTAATGTTACAGTTGTAGATAAGAAGATGACTACACGCTACTTCTCCGTTTTACTTCTTCTATGCTTACGGAAGTTCTTTTTAGGGTGCACTTCGACTGCCTGGAAGTTTGAGTCCTGTTTTTTTTTCCAGACATTCGAAGTGACTCCTATTTATTTAAGCTTCTACTTACGTCGAAATTACGAGACGCCTAAAAAAATCACGTGAATAGACAAGAAACATGCAAAATTAAAGCAGATTTTAACAAGCACACAAAAGAGTTGATATATTCTCTTTGTTGATTTCAAAAACGGATGAATTTAAAAACGTCTTGTGACAGATTTTTTAATAAGCCCTCTCGTTTTCTCGAGCGACAAATATATAAATACCTGCATGATCAAACCGTAAATTCTTAGAACCACTTTTTTGATCTTTCCTTCTTCATTTTGTGTACTACAAATGTAGAGCTTGTTCGTTAATCCTCCGTTTAGCTTTTCAACTGAAAACTCGCATTTCGGCTTGTGAAATATTTCTGATTATTTTACCTTTGAAATTATTACGATCTTTCCACTCCCCACAAAGAAATTTTGAACATAACTGGAATGCCTTTTCTGATAACTCTTCCTCTGTGCTCATCTTGTATAAAGACAACGGTCGCCTTAAACTCGAGATTATCTAAAACAGTTATTTTAAACAAGACCAGTCTAGAGATTATGATTGGCTCTAATCATAATCACACAATTAACGAACTTAGTAATTATATAATTTATCAAAAAGTTTATTCGTCAGCATCGAAATAACCGTTGCAATTCAAATAAAACTTTCTCGAGTTTGAAAATTTGAACTTTTACGCGCTGTGGTGATTTTGCTTACTCTTGGCTGAATTCGAAAAATGTTCTTCATTTTTAGTAAAAAACGGGGTTTTCTCGTTAGATTTTTTTTAAGAAACTGTTTGTTACCCTTACTTTTATTTGCTCTTTGGCAAATCGATAACTAGTTTCACAAAGATGAATTTTTATCTTTGTTTTGTTAGCCCCATTTTCTCATCTACATTTAACTATTTTTTTATTATTATTAATTTTGTTTACTGATTCTATTATTTGATACTTACTTTCTTCTATAAGCAAGCTCCGAATTTCTTGTCCTCTTTTCTCAGCTTTGGCGCGTCCACGAATCGATCGATTTTTTTTTCAAAAACGCGGATCTTCTCAAAGGCGGTTGTTCTACAGCCGCGTCAGTAAAATCTAGTTTCGTCTAGTTGCTCGTTTCACCGAAATTCCAAGTACTTTGGAATAATCAGTCTCTCACGTGTTGCACGTTTATTACGACATCGGTTTGCCTTGAGTGCCGCCAGAAATGATCTACTCGTTGGATAACATAACCTTTGAACTTAGGCAATTTGGGTTCATTTTATGAGACTAAACAAAAAGATTCTTTTAGACAGAACAGCATGGGAACGCCCTGAGCACTGCCGTAAAATAAGAATTATTTTGGCGAACTCGGAACGCGGTTCACTCAATAAAATCTTAACTGCGTTCATTGTTCACGTCAAAATGAAGTCAACGAAGAGGATTTTGGTTGCTGTTTTTTCCTTGCTTTACTTTGACGCGGTTTCGAAATAATGAAAATATAATTTTAAGAACGCTTATCTCTTTCTTGTGCGATTTTTATTCGGTCTGTATCAATAACTGCTTGGCAGTGGATTTTGTAGAGCAGGTTTTAAAAGGAGGAACAAGCTTTTGTGTCAGTAGCAAGCTGTGTTGAAAACATTTTTACGATAATGAGCATTTGATAAGGAGTGAGTTGTTTGATTACCATTCGCAGTTATCAGCTGTTCCAGTTGTCGTTTCCTAAATTAAAACATTCATTTCCATCGATGATTTAAAACCTTAGGCTCATATCGTAGACGGTGAGCAGCTCACTCTGAGCTTACATTATTGCTTTTTGGTTCCCAACCTCCTTTTTTCTGGTCTTTTGGGGTTTCACCAGCTTTTGGAGGAAAAAGCTTCTTCAGCTCTTCTTTGTGCTTCTTTTCCCTGATTTCGTCCGCTCGCTGTTGCTCTGGAGCTTTTTCCAAGTCCAAACTCCTTCTGTATTGCTTTGCTTTTTTCTTAATACGGATGTTATGATTTAATGAAATTCTTGAAATTCGTAGAAATTGAATGATAAGATCTTACAAAATTGAGGTAGACGAGAACGACACACATGCAAAACGAAGAGAAGGCGATGCAGCCGTGGACGATGAAATTGTAGCTAAAAAGATCATGTTAATTTTCATCCGACACAGAAAAAATAAGTTTACCGGAGAAAGTCGTATTTGCAAATGAGCTTGATTTCGTCTTTATCGGGCTGCTCACCATAATTCAGATTTTTGTAGACATTTTTCTCATAAAGATCGCCGTAACGAACTTCTCTTTTAGCCTCAACCCAATAGATTATCACGTGGATCACTTGGACTGCATTCGCCGTGAAGAAGATCATCGCGCAGAACATGGCTGCGACGAATTTGGCCCCGTTCAATGTCTCGAAGTTCGGATTGGCATTCGAGTGAAGAACTAAATTGCTCTTAGTCGCGAAATCTATCAAATCAAGGAACTTACGGGTCAAGCAGAAAAAAGAGCCGAGAATCGAACCTGCTACAAGCCAGTTGTTTCTCATGTCTAAATCTTCACATTTGAGAGCGAAGTATTCTTCAAATTGTTTCTCCTTGTTTTCGCACATTTCCGCCAAGTCATCGCTCTAAAGTTTTTCATAGTTTTTTCGAAATTCTAGCACAATACATTGTCAATAAAGTCCTCAAAATTCTTCAGATTCGCCTTATCTTTGCGCAAGTTTTCGCGTGCCTCATCGATTTTATCATCTCTATATTGATGTCTCTTATGTTCAATTTCAGCCAAATCGTCCACCCGGATTTCCAATTCCTGCTGCGCCTTTTCAAGTTTCTTTCGGAAATCTTGATCATGTGTTGAATATCATTGAATACAAACAAAAAGTATTACCTCTTGAATTCACAGAGTTGCAAAGATCTCTGAAGTCTTTCCAAGAAGAGCGCGCCCAAATAATCGGATACTTATTTAAAAGTTATGCTCTTTAACTTTTAAGATTCTATACCTTGTCGATTATGATATCAGTGATACTTCCTGTGAGATGAATCCAGGCGAACCAAACAAGCATCTCAAATTTGAATACCTTCGAAAGCATTTTCTTAACTTTCATTCTGCGATCTGAAATATCGCTGGATTAATTTACGTGATAATTATCTCTAGTGAATGCACCAAAAATGGTGAGTTAGAATTTGTCTCCCAGTCGGCAGAGCTTCATTTCCGCAAAGCATCATTTCCTCAAAGCTCGCGGAAATGCAACAGATACATCAGCAAGATTAAGCTGTTCCAAAAGCACAAGTTTAAACAGGAAACATTTTGTTGTTCTACGAATTCTCAAGGTTTGCGTAAACGGATGTGTGTGGAAATGTAGATAAAGTTGAGCTGAAAGAACATGATGAGTTTTGAATAATAAAAATGGCTCATATCTCTCATTATTTTGTGGTAAATTGTAGTAAACCGAAAGACTCTCTTTATACCGCACCTGTTCGGAAAATTCACGATTGTTCCGTTTTTTGGAGATGACGAAACCTGTTTTGAAAGTGCGCCACCACTAAATTTCCCTTGGCACTCCCACGACGTTATTCTCAGATTGAGTTCTTTATTTGGCGCTGCGAACCCAACCAAACTCGCTTCGATTTCGACCTATTTTTCGACCAGATTTTAGAATCAAAAGTTCTCACGAGTGAATCATTTACCTGAAATTTTAAAGATTATCTTTTCAGCTACTCGTAATTTCAAAATCCGATTTTAATAAGTCTAGGAAAATATGACAGATTTTCAATTTCCACTTTGCCCCAAAAATGGAATTGACTTATGTTAATCTGTCTTGCTATTATTCAGTTTTATATACGACCCACTGGAAATTAACACATCTTCATTCTTATAAGGAATTCAATCCTACTGTCGGAAAATGGTAATTTTTCTTTTTTTTTATCGTGAGCAATAAATGATCCCAAAAAACAATTATTTTCCATCGTTGCGCTAGTTTCCGCTGACAACTGTCTTCCAGATCTACCCAAATGATTCATTCGGGAATCGTCTGCAGATCGTCTGCAGATAATTCGTAATTATTATAATTCCTCGTGCTCGGAGCGAATCTTCGATATATTTGATCCCGTAAAAAATATAGCTTTTAGATTTTGTTTGAGTCAATAATGAAATGGATTAGCAAATTTCAACACTACCGATAGACAGAAGAGCTGCTCAATTTATAGATCCTCAGAACGATTCTCACGGTCGCTCTCAAAAAGACACTCGTCGGAAGAATATTGAGATTTAATCAGAATGGAGAGAAGCCAGAATCGAATAGCAAAGACATCAGATGAAACTTTCAACTCATCCTCTTCTCCGTAAGAATATATTAAATCGTTTTCGACGCGTAATAACGCTCGATCACGAAAACTTAATTTTTCTTAAAGCTGAATCTTCTTAAGACGGGTAGATTATCCTGCCACAGCAGTAACAACAGACGACAGACAGTTCAGTCCTGATAATGATCAAAACTACTGGGCGAAAATATTTGGTGGGGCAGCGCCACTAAGGGAAAGTTCACAGATTCTCATAGCTTCCAGACAAGAGAAAATGCTACTCAAATAAAATATCTTTTCTGATATAAATCTGAACTTTAAAAAAGTCATTCCAACAGTGGAAGAAAGAAGAGCATGCGAAGAGCAGATGAGTTGTCGCGCTCGGAGAAACGTAAGGACTCACTAACGAGTAATGACGTCGATGCGGTAGGATTTCAGCGTTTTCCGTTAACTTAATACTTTCTAGCATACGAAATGGCTCCTGCTGCAAAATATTCAGAACCAAGGCGGCTTTATCGAAAAGAGCGCTCATCAAAATTGAATATTCTTCTTCCGCAAAATACATAAATTGTTGGAAATGCTTTCTGTCCCGTTTTTAAGATTTTATTTCTTAGCTGCAGGGCCGTGATTTCAAATGTACATATTGTTTCAGTGCTATCAACCTTTTAAATCAATTTTCGAATCGGCTAGTTCTCCATGATTTCGATTTTGACGGGCTCGTGTTCGAGCGACGACGGAGAAAGCTCGCTTGAGACTGTTCGCTGTGAATTGAGATCGCTGAAGCTGCTTTTGAAAGAGTTCATCCCAAATTTATTTGCCTGCGCTTCACTGTGTTGTCTCATGCTGCTGTCAGCGTTTAATTCAGGCGTTGAGGAGCAGCCAGGCGATTCCGAGCTCGATATTGATAGCATCGATGGAAACGATAGTCCTAGGTAGGATGTAATAAAACATGTCAAAAAGGCTTCTCACCGTTGTCTAGCGAGGGCAGAGAAGGGGTAGACGGGTGCTTCGTTCGTTTGCAGTCTTTTGGATGGACGATTCCGTGCCTATTCGACATGTGCGATTTGAGGTACTCGTTTCTTTTAGAACAAAAGTAAAGTTTTGTTTGTGTCAAAATTGCATAC